>JABUQX010029187.1:0-17500 GCA_015478945.1 Trachelipus rathkii | reverse complement strand
TATAATATATATATATATTAATATATTTATTATTATATTATATACTATTATATATATATAATTTTTAATACATATGACGGTTCACTACTAACCTATATACTACTATTATATAATATTTTATTTAAATATATATTATTTATAAATATATATTATCTACGTTTATTATTAATATAGTACGGCCGTAGAAGGCTCACTATATTCATAACTTTCTAGTATATTAGGGGGTGTTTTGCCACTAGCTATAAAATAAATTTACATATACACCGCTTAATATATATATATAGTATATAGCAAATTTTATAACTGAGTATTATAGAATGCAATAGTACTAAAGACTCATCAGGCTTTAAAGTAGAGAATAGATAGATTTATAATAAATTTCAAGCAATGATCGAATATCAAGAATAGATGGAAGATGAAATTATATTCCATATCATAAAACAGAGGTGGCATAGGTAATATAAGAAGGTAATAGCAATACTACTAGAGTAGATACTAGCCTGGAGTTATACCAATATCTATACTCAATATACTCAAAACTCGGGCACAACATAAACGCACCACTGTATATTGAGTGTACTACTAAGGTAGTGCGTCGTATAATAGGTGTTGTGAGTGTCATACGTATATGAGTATCGGTAATTCCCTCGATAACTATAACTACTGTTCTGCTAGGCGTAGTACTATATACGAATATATAAGAAATGATATATAGTACCATACCATAATCTATATAGCGCTGTATCATTATATATATATATGAATATATAGTACTATACGAAAATAATAGTATTGAGGTGTCCAATGTAGAACTTGTGAAAGTTTATACAGAACAGTTTTGATGAGCACCCTAATTACTATTAAATATATACCCTAATATATCAAAAGTACCGGTAGTGAAAACCTATATAATTATAGCCTACTATCCATATAGGTAATTATAGAGAACAGTACTTCTCACCATATACAAGGGCCGGATTAGACTACTTTGATTATAATATAGCTTGGATAATCGAGAAGTGTATTAAAGAAAAATAAAGTTCATTCGACAGTCTAGCAACTCACATAGTATACTATTACCTATATACACTCATATAAAATTATCTATGAGTAGTATAGTTATATATACTCAGTATATAGTACTCATATATATATATATATATACTTATATAGCTACATTCTAATTTTTGGTATTCTGGAGTATCTCTAATATATATATATATATTTAATTATTTTATGTTTAATTTGTCTAAAGTATATATTGTATATTATATGCGAAGGATGTTAATTATATTAGTCTAAATCACTATAGTGAAAGTATACGAATATAAGATACACTATACGCTTACGAAATAGATTATAATTATTTGACATAATAATAGTTTAATATGAATAAAGGGGTTTTATGAGATGGAATTTGTTATATAATATATATATATATAAGAAGTTTTAGTATTTTTTTAAAATAAATTTAGAATTTCACAAGGTTGAGACGCGACCTATATCTCAATATATATCGTGAAATTCTATAATAATATATATACTCAAGATTACATGCGAGATAATAGTAACAATAGCGGAAAATGATGATTAAGCACGAGATAAGGTACCATTCTATGATAGTAAAATATATATAAGAAGGAGTAGTAAATTGGAAATAAATGATTAGAAGTAAGCGATAGTGTGATCAAGTCTTACGGCATATGAGTTGTGAATATAGAAAATTTATATTTCATGAGTGATGAGTGCAATGAATGCATATATTAAAAATTGATAATGTAAGTGTAATATAGATATTAATATAAGATAGATAAGACTCTCTCGAACCCTTGAGACTCTTTATCAAATTTATGTACCAATAGAATGAATAAGTAAGAGTCGCTCGCTATCAACCATCATGATCAATATTGAGCGACGTTGAAAGAAAGACTAATGAACAATAATAATTATAAGTGACAAAGAGAAGTGAGAAACTCAAAGTATTAGGGAAGCTTTGAGAGATTAGATTAAGCGTGTCACATATATAATATCACTGGTACCAATAAAATGCTTTGGATAATAGTCAATATATAGCGTACATAAACTTATATAACGCAAGTCTCACAGTATTATTCACTAAGTAACGGTGAAAATACATTAATCTGGTGATTAAATATGAAAGTATATTCGGCAGTTATAGTAATATATACTCTATCGAACGCCGAAAGCCGTGATACCTTGGACTGACATTCATGGTAAATAGAGAGTAAATATAAGATTCAAGATGGTCTAATAAGTGAGAGAGAGTTAATGAAGGGTTTCAAAGATCTTAGATATGATACAATAAAAGTGAGAGCTAGCTATAGGTATAGCGAATAGTTTAGTAAGGATCTGAAGGCAGGCTTCCTTTTTCGGAATTAATTGATATTTGGATCACATTTGTGGCTGATTTGATTTCATCACATCACTAGGAAAGTGCTTAGTAATTTATGAGGCATTAATAGATGAAATATATTAGTTGAATACGAGGGTGAGGGTATTACTAAGCCTAATTAAGCATCAATCCACCCTATATATGTACAAAACTCGGTGTGATATGGAAAATGTACTCACATCACGAGCCACCCGCCTTTCGCTAACGTTCATTATTAGATCCAATGAGACCCACAATTTGACACTATATCCGTGATATCAAGTGTAATCATCAGGTACAAAGACTATAGGACCTGTGATGAATGTGGTAAAATAAATAGAATAGTAAGGAGGAGGATTGCAACATGAAAATCCGTGATCATGAGGTTTGATTTATAGTAAGGAAACATTAGATGAGCTCTCCGAAGAGTAGGCTCTTTTTCATATAGTTGGAGTAATAGTTTATAGCATACAAGATGACATCAGATTTCAGAATAAGAGGAGGTAAAGGATGATCTTTACCAGAAGTTGTTATTATAAGTGATTGTTTTGTGGCAATAAGGTAACCAGAATAATGAATTTGTCAGTGTAGAGTTATAATATAGAATACAATGAAGGTTAAGTCACGTATATGAGCGACTCTTTCGTTTTGATGAAATCCTACTCACCGATATTATTAATTAATACGTGATAAGATGTTATGTCATATTGAAAGAGATCGTCAAAAAGCAACACAAAAAAATTACATACTGTGTATAAATATCATAAATTTCTTTGTTTTCTTACTCCGATTTTTATTTTCGGTATTTTAGTGTATCCTATTCAATTATCACACAAGTGCACTATTGAATAATTTATTAATTACTAAAATTGCCTTTTTATATTTAGTTACTATTTATTGTTGATTGTTTATACAGTAGTGTATTTATATATAAAGTTTCTGATACACATAATTATATCATTATTAATTATTATATTATTGAATAATTTGTATATACAGGTCTGATTTTGTTGTTTCGGTGTACACGATTTATAAGATATATAATATAATAATCTATACTCCTATTATATTCAATCTCTCATGCCATTCCATTTATTTAGTAGCATAGCAATTATTAGCATATTAAGATATAAATTCAAATAAAATTAATCAAATAATTATAATCCGCTCAATTATAACTATATCCCATGACTATAAAAATAAGAATAGACTCAATAATAAATAATATTAATATTTAATATAATGATAATATAAAATAAATAATAATAATAATAATAATAATAATAATAATAATAATAATATAATAATAATAATAAAGTAAATAATATATAAATATAATAAAAATAATAATAATAATAGTATAATAAAATGAATAATAATAAATAATAATAATAATAATATATAAATATAATATATAATAATAATGATAATAATATATATATAATAATAAAATCAAGAACTAATATTGAAATGTTAAAATACTTGCTATACTTTAACATATACACGCATCAGTGATGTAGTGAATATTTGACCTCTTTATTAAAATATTCATGACCTCGAATAATAATAATTCAGATTGTACATATTCTTCCGACATTGAGAAAGTGAAACGCGTCTTCACCAGATTTAATAATAATAATAAATTAGTAAGATGAAATTTAGATCAGAGTGAATAATATATGAATGATTAATGCAGTATAATAATAAGTCACTCGGTGAATGATGTAAATAATTTAGGTGTGATGCGGATAAATAGTAATATATTACCGTACTCTCAAATATGTTCGGAATGACTCGTGTATCTGCACAGGGTATAGATAGTATCATTTAAGTCAAATACAATATATATTTTAAATAATAATAAATTTTTATAAAATTATAGTAATATATAATAATTATTATTTAATAGAATAATATTAAATAATAAATAAATTATAATATAAATAATAATAAATAATAATTAAATAAATTAATAAAATAATATATTTATTAAATAAATAAAATATATAAATGATAAATAATAATAATAAATTAAATTAAATTAATTAAATTAGTTAATTAATAATATATATATATATAGTAAGAAATAAAATCATATATTAATAATGATTAGTATATATAATATAATTAAATTAATAATAATAATTATATAAGAAATATATTAAATTAAATAATTAATAATATAATAATAATTAATATATAATATATATTATATTAAAATAATAATAATTAAAATTATAATAATAATAATAATAATAAGTAATAATATTAAATAATAATATATATATTAATATTATAACATTATAGATTAATAATTAAATTAAATAATTATAAATATAATTAAAAGGTTCTGATGTTTAATATATGATCAACATGATGATATCATTATTAATTGGCTCTATATCAATCAGTATGGACTTTTTTATAAGGATACTTTCATTGATTTATTAACTCACAAACCTTTGACGAAATATGCGCTATCTCATGATCATACATAATATCTCAATGTGCTTTACTAATAACATTATAATATACTATCAGAACGATTTTCAAAAGCGATCGAGCCCCATAAATTTAGGAGATCACCTATAACTCATGAAGAGATGAACTAGAAAATACACAATTCTCACGGGTTCCTCCGATGGAGGGTGTAATAGTAGAGTAAAGGACAACAAGCCCAAATAAGTTGATTGCCTCACTCTATAATGGTAACGTATGCTTATATCACCATACCTATATTTATACGTATAATTTTATGTATAAAATATTTAATAAAATGGATATGTGTAATATAATTAATACACCATTAATTATACCTTGCGAACTAGATTTGTTTTGTTAGACTTTTATAGTTGTATAAACTGATATTGAATGATTGTAAAAGAATAAAATGTAAACATAAGTTAAGTTTTTTGCTGGGTATAGTTATGAGTTTTGATTACGAGTAATTTATTTGACTATAATGTCTACGTTGTATTCTAAGTTCATCAGTGCTTTTTTATTATATGCTTTCCGTCTCGTTATATATTAACTTTTGGATATGATATATATAACTCAGTTGTGGCTGAATAAGTAGTAGTTAAATTTCAATTAATAGATTTCATAGTGATATGTATTGGTGATCTATTTGCTAGATTGGGTCCTCATTATAATTTTTTTCAGTTACCTTTGTGATAGATTTAAATATGCTATGTTTGTCGATCACATTATTTTTATAATGTAGAGCGTTCTTGATAACAAATCTGATGTTCCTGTAGAATATCTCAGTGTCTCTTCTTTAGAACCTTTAATGATGGCAGTGGTGAGGTGGTTGGTTTTATTTTGTGTGATTAATGGGCTCGTGTGTATGGTTGGTGTTACTTTTAGTGGGATTAGATTCTATTGTTTATTGAATTCACGTAGGGAGACTTGGTGATGTGTGTTGATATGTTGTTTAGATATACCAAAGTATATGTATTATTCAGCATTACGTGAGTATGGTAGATGATATATTTTTGCGTTGTATATATTATATATATATTATATATATTAGTTTTAAAATTATTAATGTTATGTAGACTTTATTGATGTGAATACTATTTGTGTTACTATATTATAGCATATATATTCGTTGTTATCATGGTATGATATTAGTAGTATATAATAGTATTATTTATAATTTTTTAGTTTATATAATATTTTATAATATATTATAGCTCTGTTGTGGGTAAGTAAATGTAATTTAACGTATATAGTATATCACATATTATAATTTAGCATTTACAGAGGATAATAAAATTTTACTATAGTTTTTTAGCATTTAATCTCACGAATAGGTATTGATGATAGCTAGGTTAAGGTTAATGTAGTTAAGTAATTTATTTGGTATAATTTTTATACTCTATACTATAAATTATATATATATATATGATAATAGGTGTATAAATGTAAAATTATAAACATATTGATAAATGTGGTTTAGATAGATATAATATACGTGATCTAAAAGTGTAGAATTAATGTTGCGTATATATATGTATGCTCACATGTTATTAAGTTATACTTATTACTTAGTTTAGATAGATGATAGGTACATTTTGTTAAATGTTAGATTAAGTTATAATTATTATTTGATTGTGATTGATATTGATATGATATTAATATAAAATAGTTAATATACTTTATATTTTTTAGTTCAAAGTATATGAATGTGATTGACTTGATTTTAAGTACGTTTTATCATATTGGAGAAGATCAGGATGTCATGGGGATGGTGAAACTAATAGTACAGAATATTGTGACATCATTGAGTTTTTATGTTTAAAAATGTTAATTACAACATTAACTCTAAATTGATTGATTATTATGTAATAACAATAGTAAGGTCAATAGATCAATAGATATTGGAAGGTGTCAATAGGAAGGGTAGGAGAGTTAGGAAAGGGTGGATTTTGATATAGCGGATTTAGACTTATATTAATTACTCATTAGCATTATGATGTGTATAGATAATATTATATTAAATTATTTGCTGGGTTAACGATAGGTGGTATTATTTTTGTTTGTTTCTTATGATAATTTTTGATTTAAAAATCATTAATAATTGCAACTGTAAAATAAATTTAGAACGTACAATATTAGATTAGCGCACTCTCAGCATGTTATGAATAAAGTATTAGAAATATGGTATTACTAGTATTGTAATTATTATGCATGTTGTGTGCATATACTATATTAGTTGTACTCTAATGTTAACGTTCTCACAGGGATTTACGTTGCATGATTTAAAAAAGTATCATATGTAGATCGGGTGATAGTCTCCGTTGATTTACTCATTCTTAGTTCATATTATCATCATTTAGCTCTTTCAAGAGATGGATTTACTGTTTATGTTAGCTCTGTTGTGATTGGCCTGTGAAACTCTTATGGCTTTATCACTGTGGACATCTGACTTATATTTCGAATAATTTGACATCTACTATTACAGTAAATGTTATATTAATTTCTATGACTAGCGTATAATGTGATAAATATACTAATTTTATGAAGACATTGAAAAACATATAATATATTATTCAGTACCTTTAAATATAAAAGTTAATGCTAAAATCTTAAAATAACATTTTTTAGTGAGAACATAGATAAGCATCGTGATTTTAATCGCTCTGAAGCATCATTGCCTTGAAGTCTTGTAAAAGATAGATATGTAGTTATGGTGTGTATAACCAAGAGTTTTTTATGTAATTGCAATGTAGGTAGTTAGTGACGCCTCACGAGTTGGTAAGTGTGGAACTTTGTTACAGTTAAGTAATTGAAGCGCTGTCACAATATTTTTCGCTTTAAGGTGATAAGTTTATGGGCTTTATAAGTGGATGAATTAAAAAATGGACACATGTGATGAGGGTCCACAGTTTGTAGTGACGTGCTAATGATAAATCATAGTGTTGTGCTCAACGTGAAAACGTTTACCGTGGATCTTAGCTGATAAACTGGAATATCACTATTGTGCGCTCGTTTGATATTTAGTAGTGTGCCCAGAGTGCTATCGTGGATAGACAGTGCTTGTAGTGATTAATTTTTGTGTTTTCTCTGACCTAATCAACCGACAGGGCTAAATACTTGCTGCTTAGTATAAAAATGTAAAATTATAACATTGATATATTAAAAGAAGATTAATAACATTGAAATAAATCGATAGCATGAAAAAAGGTTAGTTTTTGTATGCTATGTTAGTTACTTACTGGTTTTGTTGAAGTTGTTTAATCGTGTGTTAATGTTGCTGTTTTATTCGAGCGTAAAGGATATGTAGGTTTGTCGTTGTGCATCATATTCTGGCTATAATAAGAGGCTGAATTGCTTTATCGATACTCGATTCTCACTATACATGTGAACACTCATCATGTTACGCACATATATTAGCATATTTTATACGTTTTTTTTCACATCTATTAAATATTATTATGAATGCTTAATGATAAATTTATTATATACATCACAACTTTTTCTTTGAATGTTGCTTCAACTTAAACAATTATCACATATGATACCTTATGTTAAATATTCTTGTTTCATTAACTATCTTTTTTAATACTCACTACTGATATAGTATTTAATTTAAGGTTTGTTAGTTTATTAGTTTCTAGTAGAGGAAGGTTTGGTCCTATATGGTTAACTAATGATTTAGACAATTGGCCCGAAATTTTTTAAAGTTCTTTTTTTTAACCATATAAATTCATACGTTTTACCTGGAAATGCAATATTAAATGTTTATTTTAATGATTGAAAAATTAACGTATTATGACTGAATAGTTAATTTCGTTGGTACAGTGTATAAGAAGATATTGTATATATGTTGAAGTTTATGGCAAGATTGATATACTACGAAAATAATAAGTAAGTATGATACGTTAGAATCAAAATAAGAATAAATTAGAATCCATTAGGTGGCATCGGGAAAGTTATGGAAGAGTTCAGTTATGGTGGTGCTGGGTGTGCGTGGGTGTTGGTTGATTTCCGCTAAAATATAGATGATGAAGAAAAGAAAAGGTTTGTGGGTATTGCTAATAATACTTATTGAGTAAATGGTTTTAGTAAAAAACGGGAGACATCTGAGCATATATCATCACTGCATTTTAAAATCATTAATAATGAACTTTAGATATCATTATATATGACACAATTAATCTTGAATTTAATAATAAGATGAATAGGATAATATCATAAAAAATATATGAGCTTGATCAATAGATCAATAGAACTATAATTAGATAATATAATAACTAGAAATATATTTACAAAAACGTGTAGGGTGAGAGGATCGTGTTATGGCTGGTGATACCCATTTTTTGTAATAAAGATTTGTTCTCGCTACATACGATATAATCTTGTAAACTGCATTAGGAGTAAGCTATGCGCAAAACCCAGTACGCAAAAATTTTTTAACCGGTCATTTACAAGTCCCCAAGCAATAGTATACACATAAAGGATGTATTACGTAAAAAGGTGCTGATTTTTATAAAGCATAGAAGTATAATTCTAATAGAAATCATAAATAAAGAATAGTGAACGCAAACAGAGTTTAGCATATAGGATAATCTAGAAATACAAAATTGCGCAATCTTGAAAAGTGTAGCAACTTATAAATGTACGAAAGCTGAACAACGCGTTTACTGAAGTGCTATACTAATATGAACACGCGAGAGTTTAAACAACTTTGATCGCACCTTAGTGCTAAACACAGCACTCATAAAGCAACAAAGTCAATTGAGGCTGTCAGATAACACTATTCCTTCCAGATGAACTTACTATTCCCCATTCTTCCTCCTTCCTCCTATCCTCCTTCTCTTTCCATTTTAATTTCTGTTTTGCGCTCGCCGCCGACTTATTACTTCTGGGGACCCAACACCCGCCCTCTTTGTGGTGAAGAACGGCTTACATTTTAACAAAACTATGCCCTCATATTCAGATTTCTATACGAATACGATATAACTCTTACACAACTCTATTATCTAACACACAACAACTACAACACACTAGAGGTTATCATTAAAATATGTATACTATATATTATTATTTATACTATCAGGAAAGCACCTACACTAGCTCAAAATCATGAGCCATATGCAAATACGTATGCAATATATGTATTGTACAATAATACTATACTGTACTCTTACTTGACTATACTCAGACTCCTTATTCCTTCTTAATTTTACTACTCAGATTACTAGACATACTTATATTTATCTATCTTCTATCTTTACTTAATTGTTATTTATTGCTCATTTACTTCTCCATTTCATTATACTTTATTTTTACAACGGAGTGAGCAGTATAATTCACTGGGGTGTCCCTGGATACTATACTAGTAAAAATTTGAATTCTCGATTATACAGAGCTCGAAGCTTATGGACTACGCTTCAGATACCATAATCTTCATTTATCCTTCAATCTCAACCTTTCATACGTTCGTTTTCAAAATATTTTTGGAGGTGGCGACCCTTCCTCTGGGGTGCAGCAGGATCTAATCAGTAATACCGTCTAGGTAGTGGTATATCGAGTAGGTATATAGATACACCTAAACCCTTTAAGCGCGACTATATATATATAATATTATATATTAATACATAAAATTTTATAATCACTCAGTAATATACGAAATAAGAGAAAATATAATAGTAATATGTAATAAAATATTTAATATAATAACATATATAATAAATGAATACCACATAAATATATAGATGGAGCATATTAATCGAAGTCCAGGGTGGACATGGGAACTAGAATCATGGATGAGGTGCAATAATAATGAGATTAATTAAATCAGTAAAGCAGTTCAATACACTATATAATAACTAATCAAATAATAATACACAGTTAATAGGAGAGTAATAGAGTGCAAGGTGAATAGAAAACTAATCACTCACAAGAGTAAATCACACCTAAAATTAATCTCCAAAGGAATAATATAGTCGAAGGAGTTAACCTAATAGGAAACAATGCTCAAATAATCAAAGAAAGTAAGATTGGGAAAACTAGTCCTACGCACTTTCGTTAATCAACTCAATAATCAAGAATAAGAGTCGAATGAGACACATCAATAATCAATGAATATTACAATTATATGCACTATTGAGTAGGAGACATCGGTACTAATAATGACTCAAGTCATAATACTTGTGGGTACAAATAATAATAAACTATAAGATACATATAAAATAAATAAAATGATAATAAATAATAAAAAACAGAATATATACGAATATTATAAAAACACGTGCACACGTGGTGTAATCGCACGCCGAAGTGTAAGAACCGAACAGCGCCGAGAGGACAAGAGATTATAGTGGAGAGTTTCTCAGAGGGCGTCTGGTAGACCCTTTTGGGTAGCTCTCACTCCGCGCGGCACAGCGCAGAATAGGGTACACTGAATATATATTTTACTATACCTACCTATTCGATGGAGTAGGGTACTACCAGTGAAATATACTATATCACTGCTTCCATTATTATATTTAGGGTGTGTGATCGGGGGTTTTTACCCTCCTCATGTACTCACCTCTACCCCTTATATGGGTAGTTATATGTAGTTATTAATAATAATACAGGTTCCACACTATATAGAACCTAATCAGTGTTCCCAATATCGTATTTTGAGGCTCGTTAGCTCACTACTTAATGGGTATATCTATATATACCGTTCGATATATATATTATAATATTATATTATATATATATAATATATATATATATATATAAATATATATAATATATATATATTAAGATATATTTAATATATATAATAAATAAATAATTAATTAATTAATTAAAAATATATATACATTAAAAATAATATTAGTATTAGTATATATATATAATAATATATAATATATAATTGATAATATAATATATTATATATAGTATTATATAATAAATATATATAATTATTATTATATATATATAATTAATATATAAATAGTATACCTATTTACTCAATATATATATATATATCGTAGCACTATTTCTAATATATTAACTCATGATATTTATATAAATAAATTAATATATATATATAGTTATCATACGGAGTGGTGCATTTAATATCGTATAATAACTCACTCAGACTAGTAATAATAATATTTTTGTGAGATATTTAAAGCCTGTTTTACTTGGTAATATTGGCTGCACACTGTAATGAAATAGTATTATAAGTATATATTATAATAGTATAATATATATAAATATATATATATATTATTTATATATATTATGAGTATATAATTATATATTTATTATATATATATATATATATACTATAATATATATATATATATATATATATATATATATATAATATTATAATACAATAGGTTCAAATATATATATATATAATATATTATATAGTTACTACTATATACATATATATTAATATATTATATATTATATATATATATATTATATTATATATATATATATATTATATTGTATATATATTTTTCATATATATTAAACTATTATATTATCTCTAAGTTTATATATATATTATATATTATATATATATCATCATTATATATATATAATATATTATATATATATATATAATAATATATATATATAAGATTATTTATATATATATATATTATATATATACCATATTTATATATATAATATATATATATATATATTATTATTATATATATATTATATTTACTATATATATAATATATATATATATATTATATTATATATATAGTATAATATATAATATATATATTATAATATATATATATATTCGCTTTGTCCCAAAGTAAGTTTAGTTGAATATCTCAATGAACGATGGGAAATGTATCTCCTCCGTGACGTATACGAGTTGGGTAGTTAGTTCCTAGGCTTCATATACACATACCAAATTTTAATCAGATTATAAAGTCATCTTTCCTCCAATTTGTTTTGTATAATGCGTGTGTTTCTAATTTATTACGTTTTTGTGCACTAAACTTTTGCGCCTGGCATTTTTCTTTCCTCTTTTCGTTTTTGCGATGCAGGTAAATTCTGTGTGAAACGTAACATAGAATCTTCTGCCCTGAGACATTTGCTTGTTTAAACGAATCTTATGGGGATGTTCACTCTAATCGGAACTATGTTTCTTAAGTTGGCACAAAAGCTTTTCAAGAAGGGTCGAGAGAAAATGTTGAAGACGACCTCGTTGTGGAAGACCAAATCTCGTTTAACACGATGAAAATGTGGAACGTTGTTAATACCTGTGATCTAGAGGGAACGCCGGTTCAGTGTCAGAGTAATTTCGACAAGAAAAAATTTAAAAAAAAAAAAATTGGGGGTTTAGATAAAAAGCAGTTTCATAGAATTTTTAAAGCACAGGCGAAAAAACTTGGGGCAAAACTTATGCGAAAGCCTAAGTCTGTGAAGCAGAAGTGGAAACGTTTCAAAAATTTGTAAGGATTTACTTGAAAGACTCGAATTAGTACAATTTTTGGATAAAGTTATAACTAGGCATGAATCATGGGTTTTTTGAAGAACGATTCCTGAAAACAACGACAAATGCGGAATGGCAATTCGCAAAAAATTAATCGTCGTCCGAAGAAGCACGTATAAGAGCAAGTCAAGGTGAAAACAATGAAAATTATTTTTTCTTTCCTTGCCGTGGTATTGTGCACAGGAATTTGTACCTTCAGGACAGACAGTTATCACGTCTTTTACAAAGATTCTTTGGAACGACTGTCGAAACGAGTTCAGTGAATTAGAAACCAGAACATTTGCAGAGGAATGGGTGTGGATCAGATATACGCGGCCATCTCAACTGCGCTCCTCAGTAAGGATTTTCGTGGCGATTTACACAAACATCAGATAGATACTCCACAGTTGTCTGCAAACGAGAGCGCAGATCGGTCACTCTCGTGCAATCGTTCTAAGACGAAGTTTGTCTATTCCCGTACCCAAGAGTTTAACGTGAAGTTAGGGGATCACTCGAATGTGTAAGGAATAATAATATGAAATGGATAATTAATATACTATGAATATAATAATGGTGACTAATCGGAGATAACTCTATAATAAAGTACATATAATAAATGCATAAAGTTAATATTAATACTTGCAATTGATGAACGTGAAAGATCTAGAAGTCTGCGAGCATCATATTTATGCATATTATATTAGATTATAATATATAATAATAGAAATACAATTTGGAGATAATACATCAATAATAATGTAATTATTATGATAATAATAATTATAATGATTAATGGTAAGAATAATGTGAGAATGATTGCTCTTTGTAACTGAGGTTGTATAATGAGAGTAAATCAATAATGCGTCAGTGAGAAAAAGATCAGATCAATGCCACGATCAATGAAGTGTAAATAAATATAATAAATAATATATGATAGATAAGATTAGGACGAAAATAATATAAAAATAAATCTAAAAGATAATAATAATGATATGATAAAAGATGAAATTGCTTCACCTTAAATTTTCACAAGATATAAATACATAATAAATATTTCATATAAATATAAATATTTCTACTCTTATTTAATCTAAGTTCTTTGAAACTATAACTTCCATAGATAATAATAATTAATTATAGATAATAATTATAATAGAGAGACAGGAAGAGAAGACGCTCACGACACGACGCAGAAGTAGGGTAATGGTAGTTGTAATTTTGGTTAAAATGTAGGATACATGAGAGTAGAAGAAGGAAGAAGAGACTATGACACCGAGACTTAGCAAACCGCTTTCGGTCTACTCTCAGACGCGCTAGTTATAGTCTGTATATTTAGGTTGTGTTTTGTTTTATTTGGATGTGTCTACTGTTTTCAAACAATCTGGTATGTATTTTTGAATAAGTATATTTATTTTTGACTATTTTTGATACATACGAGTTTTGCTCACTTAGAGCAGATCTGCTTCTAAGCAACAAAAAACATAATATGTTAGTATTTTTGTTTATTATTGTGTTGGATGTGTCCTGTCAATGTGACATATGAGTTTGCTACTCAGAACAAAGTTTCTGTCTTTCTAAAGCATCAAACTAATGATGTTGGTTTGATGTGTCCAGCTGCGTATTGACATATGACACACGTGTGTCGACAGATCGAAGCAGTTCGTTGTTTCTAACGGCATCAAACCTCACCTAAGATAGATAGAGTTGAGTTTGAATATTTATGGATAGATGCTTGATTGTCACGAACCAGTGTGAGTGTAGTATTACGGTGTTTTAGAACAGATCGATGATATATATTCAGTGTGATAACTATTTATTACAGTCTCTCTCAGTATAGATTTAGCATCAACGTCTTAGAAGCAGATTTTTTCCTGAGGCGGATATAATCAATATTGCATGTAATGATAGAGTGTATAGTGGCTCTATATATGATGGACGTGTGACGCTAGGGGTGGCACAGTGTGATAGTTGTTCTATGAGTAAAACAGTCAAAGTGGGAGTTTAGTAGCAGTTATCATTACAGTTTCATTTGTAACGATGTTTCTATGCGGTGACATCAAGTCAATTTATTACAGGTTAAGGTCGAAAAGTGCGGATGATGATATCAATGCAAATCTTAGAACGATACTTTGCGCAAGCCATGAACATCAAAGCTACTACAAGACGTAATTCTTTTTGTTATGTTCCAATACTTTTCTGAAGTCTTTAAAAGTCTTTTTTTGTTTGATTTAACCCTATTCTGATACTACTAATTCTGAATTGAAATAAAGTAGAAAATAAGAAGAAATTTGACGTTCTCCGATGAATTTCTTTAATTGTGTTTTATCTAACTTTTTTTCTTTCTTTGAAATGATCAATGTTAGCGCTGTTCACTATTCATAAGCAAGACTATTCCACTTCTCGAGAGAAGAGAGAAGAGAGCAGAAAGAAGAAAGAAGAAGAAAGAAGAGAAGAAAAGAAGAAGCACGAAGAAGAAAAGAAGAGAAGAAGAAGAAGAAGAGAAGAAGAAGAAGAAGAAGCAAGTAAAAAAACCCTTAACATGGAGAATCGAACAGAGGAAGAAGAAAGAAACAGAAGAAGAAGAAGAAGAAGAAGAAGGAGATGATTGAAGGTATCAGTAAATGTCTATGAATAAGCTTTAGAGAAGAAAGAAAATAAGAAGAAGAAGTAAGAAGAAGAAGAAGAAGAAAAGAAGAAGAAAAGAAAAAGAAAAGGAAGAAGAAGAGAAGAAGAAGACAGAGAAGAAGTAAGAAGAAGAAAGAGAAGAAGAAGAAGCAGAGAAGAAGACAGAAGAAGAAGAAGAACAGAACAAAAGAAAGAAACAACAACAAAACACATACAAAAAAAACAACAACCAACAACAACAACAAAACACAAGACAAAACAAAACACGACAATAGCACAAAGAAAATAGAAGAGAAAAAGAAGAAGAGGAGATTAATAAAGCAGAAGAGGAAGGTAGAAGAATGAAGAAGAAGAAGAAGAAGAAGAAGAAGAAGAGAAGAAGAGAAGAACTACAGAAACCGACTAACAAAGACTTTTACTGCCACTCAAGGCTAGTCTGTTTTATTTTTTTTGTTTATGTTATTTTTTGTGGATGTGTCTATGTTTCCTTGAGCACTATCTGTTATGGTATTTTTGAAATAAATAATATTTATTTCACCTATTTCTATGAAACATATGAGTTTTGCCTAACTTAGAGCAGGATCTGGCTTTCCTCAAGCATACAACATCATAATTTTAAGTATTTTTTTGTTTATTTAATGTGTTTGGACCTGTGTCCTTCTGTTCAATGTGAATATGACGGTTTGCTCCATCAGAACAGTTCCTGTTTTTAGGCATCCAAACATCATAGCTGTGTTGATGTGTCCATGTCCCAATGTGACATTGAGTTTGCTCACTCAGAACAGTTTATGTTTTCTATAAAGGCTTCAAACACTGAGTGCTACAAGTGGGATGAACAAGTTTGTTTTTGGATTATTATATCCCTATCAGTGTGATGTCAGACCAGTCTTAGAACAGATATGTGTGTGTATGCGGTGAACATTAATGCTATAAATTACAGTTAATCTTTGTGATCGATTACATCAACCGTCTTACAAACAGATATGTTCTAATGGCGGTAAACATAAAAGACTATTTATTACAGTTTTCATTTTACAGTTTTTGTAACAAGATGTTTCTATGGTTAACATTAAAGCTTATTTATTACAGGTTTAAGGGCGAAAGTGTGATCGATGTGATATAAATCTAGAACGGATACTTTGCAAGCATAAACATCAAAGCTACTACAAGCGTATTCTTTCCCTAATTTGCCTACAACATTTTCTAACGTTTCTGCATTTTTGAAGTGATTTTACCATATTCAGGATATTATAGTATATTATTGTATTTGATTAAAGCAAAATCGAGTGATTGCACGGTTCAACACACCAATTATCCTTAAAGTGGGTTTGATCTAACCTTTTCTTGAATGAAACGATGTTGCCGCTTGTTCACTATTTCAGAAGAAAGACTATTCCACTTCTCGAAGAAAGAAGGAGAACAGAAAGAAGAAGAAGACTAGAGGAAAAAGAATAGTAGATTGAAGATACGAAGAACAACATGAAAAGAAGAAGAAGAAGAAGAAGAAGGCGACAGGTAAGCGTGCCTAG
>JABUQX010029186.1:67500-90005 GCA_015478945.1 Trachelipus rathkii | reverse complement strand
AAGACGCCATCTTTAATTCGTAAAATAATTTTATCCGCACATTTCATTATTTTTAAATAATTTATTAGCCCAATTTGTCCTTTGCGTGCGTGTGTATGCGTGAGCGTTAAATTCGTAGTGTTGTATTATCATTGTAAATTTAATTTTTTAGCGTTATTTATAATCGTGGGTTGGTTGTGAATTTTAGTATTTTAGGGTATATTTTTTATGTATTTTTTTCAAAAAATGCTGTTTTTCTTATCCTTTCTATCTTATATATACTATTAGTTTTAAACATGCTAAAAACGCGAGCCGTTTTCGTATCCACTTTGCGCAAATGATCTAAACGCAGATGCGTGGGCTTGCCCGAGCTCGGAGAACGAGCTTGGTCCGTCAGGATCAAGAGATGCGTAGCATCGATACTTATTATTTTGATTATTTTTATTATTATGGGCAAGCCCTAACGCTTGCGTTAGGGTAGAGAGTTAGCGACGTTGCTAGTTATTATTACTATTATTATTATTATTATTATTTTCTAAGGATTGTTAATAAATTATAAGAAAAAAAAACTCTTTTATTTAAACAAATAAAATGTCAAAAAAACGAATATAAAAATACAACTTTTAACAAAAAGAAAAAAAACAAGCTGAAAATAATTTAAACTTTAGTCATTTTAAATTAAACGTGGTAATAAATATCGATTTCATCGGCTTTGGTTGGAGTCTGAAGAGAAGATTTTAAAAACCTTTTCCTTCTGCTAGCTTCTGATTTCTTTCTCTTTTTATCTTCCTCCATGAATCTTCGAAACGAAAACGGCTAAGGAAAGAAAAAAGACGTTATGGTTTAAATTATTTTTCAATCGCTTGGAGAAAAATATAGAAGGCGCGTTATTTTATGTGATTTATTACAACAATAAAAATGAACCTTTCATCAGTTGCTTAAAAGGTGATCGATGAGGGGTGGGGTGAAGATTTAAAAAACATTTTCCTTTTCTACTCACCTCGGGTATTTTAGCTCTCGCTCTTTCTTCAAATATCTTCACATCTCGAAATGAAAATGGACTATATTTTTCTTCCTGATCACACCTGTATCTTCTCCTCTCCTTGTATATCACATTTCTTTCTTCTTCATCACCCCCGATAAGACTGAATGCGTTTATTCTTCTAAAATGAGAAGGATCGTTGAGCAGATCGTATTTTTTTGGGGACAGATGTTCAGCTATGTAAGATATAAATTAACATTGAAACTTGTTAAGCTTACATTGACTACTTTTTTGCCGCTGCAAAAAACACCAAACGCTAAAACAAAATATATATTTTTTATAAATTGTGACAAAAAAGATTCACGATAGTTCCTAAATCGAACTACGGAAATGATTCGATGATGAATTTTTTATTTCAAACTCTTCTCAAAAACATTTGACAGGTGTTTGAAATCACCCTTCAAACTTACGCAAATATCTCTTAGCTTTGATTAACACAATCGTGTAATCTTCACGGAACATTTTTGTAAACTATACTAAACGTTATACAATATAGGTTTGAGAATCTTGAAATGTGTTGGTTGGTTGTATTGACATTAGTTTTTAGCAACCATATTATTTTTTATATTCCCGAATATATATATATATTATATTATTATATATATATCTATACTACTAGCTATATTATATTATACTATAGTATATATTACTTATATCACATATAATAATATATATGACTATAATAGTATATAGTATATATATAACTAGTATATTATATATATATATAAATACGTATACTACTATATATATGATAATATATATATATATAATATAGTTATGATATATATATTATATTATATATATATAGATAATATATATATATTATATATATATATAATATATACTAAATATATAAAAAACTATATAATATATAAGTATACAAAGCATATATTATATATATTTATATATACTATATATAAGAGTAGATATAGAATAAATATATATATATATATATATATATATTATATATATATATATATAATATATATATATTTATATAGTATAATATATATACTATTAATATATATAATATATATATATAATATATATATATATATATATAATAATAATATATATACTATATAATATATTATATATATATAATATATATATAATATATAATACTATATATATATATTTAATAATTTTAACATCCCTTTTATACCATTGTCGAAAAAGGGCCTGGTTTAATCGGGACGTTATGCCTCTGCTCTTGCGTCAGCACGCGCTCAAGGCAAGATTGCTCCGTCAGGAGCAATCTTGCCTTGGCTTATATCTATACTATTTTTTATAGATTGGGCTCCCTTAAATTTAATTTTCTATGATAAATAATTTTTAGAGGTAACTAAACTAAAAAAAATTAAAAAAAACGCAAGACGCCCATTTCCCTGAACAAATACCCTCTCGTACTTAGGAGCCAGCAATCCTAAACAAACTCAGACACTTTAACTACGCCTCTATAGCCAATGTGCAATATTAGTAGCAACTACGACCGAAAGTGGTCGCACACCGACTCTTACTAACGGAAGAAAACTGCTGCTACTAACTACTAAAAGTTAGCGGTGACATCGCCCGAAGGGATACCTCAAGGAGGCGATAGGTCATTCCAACCCTTCCTATTATAATTCGAAAGGCATAACAGATGTCTTATTATTATATATATATATATAATATGTATTATATAATATATATATATATATATTATATATATATATATATATAATATAATATTATATATATATAGTATAATAATTATATATATATATATATAGATATATATACTAATAATATATATATATAATATATTATATAATTATATATATATATATATATATATATATATATATATATATATATATATATATATATATATATATATATATATATATATATATATATTTCGGGAATATAAATAATATTTTTTAAAAAAAAAAAAAAAAAACAACAAAACCAACAAACACAATTTTATGTGCAGGGGTTCTGATATTGATTTTTATAACGTTTAGTATAGTTTACAAAAATGTTCCGTGAAGATTACACGATTGTGTTAATCAAAGCTAAGAGATATTTGCGTAAGTTTGAAGGGTGATTTCAAACACCTGTCAAATGTTTTTGAGAAGAGTTTGAAATAAAAAATTCATCATCGAATCATTTCCGTAGTTCGATTTAGGAACTATCGTGAATCTTTTTTGTCACAATTTATAAAAAATATATATTTTGTTTTAGCGTTTGGTGTTTTTTGCAGCGGCAAATAAGTAGTCAATGTAAGCTTAACAAGTTTCAATGTTAATTTATATCTTACATAGCTGAACATCTGTCCCCAAAAAAATACGATCTGCTCAACGATCCTTCTCATTTTAGAAGAATAAACGCATTCAGTCTTATCGGGGGTGATGAAGAAGAAAGAAATGTGATATACAAGGAGAGGAGAAGATACAGGTGTGATCAGGAAGAAAAATATAGTCCATTTTCATTTCGAGATGTGAAGATATTTGAAGAAAGAGCGAGAGCTAAAATACCCGAGGTGAGTAGAAAAGGAAAATGTTTTTTAAATCTTCACCCCACCCCTCATCGATCACCTTTTAAGCAACTGATGAAAGGTTCATTTTTATTGTTGTAATAAATCACATAAAATAACGCGCCTTCTATATTTTTCTCCAAGCGATTGAAAAATAATTTAAACCATAACGTCTTTTTTCTTTCCTTAGCCGTTTTCGTTTCGAAGATTCATGGAGGAAGATAAAAAGAGAAAGAAATCAGAAGCTAGCAGAAGGAAAAGGTTTTTAAAATCTTCTCTTCAGACTCCAACCAAAGCCGATGAAATCGATATTTATTACCACGTTTAATTTAAAATGACTAAAGTTTAAATTATTTTCAGCTTGTTTTTTTTCTTTTTGTTAAAAGTTGTATTTTTATATTCGTTTTTTTGACATTTTATTTGTTTAAATAAAAGAGTTTTTTTTTCTTATAATTTATTAACAATCCTTAGAAAATAATAATAATAATAATAATAGTAATAATAACTAGCAACGTCGCTAACTCTCTACCCTAACGCAAGCGTTAGGGCTTGCCCATAATAATAAAAATAATCAAAATAATAAGTATCGATGCTACGCATCTCTTGATCCTGACGGACCAAGCTCGTTCTCCGAGCTCGGGCAAGCCCACGCATCTGCGTTTAGATCATTTGCGCAAAGTGGATACGAAAACGGCTCGCGTTTTTAGCATGTTTAAAACTAATAGTATATATAAGATAGAAAGGATAAGAAAAACAGCATTTTTTGAAAAAAATACATAAAAAATATACCCTAAAATACTAAAATTCACAACCAACCCACGATTATAAATAACGCTAAAAAATTAAATTTACAATGATAATACAACACTACGAATTTAACGCTCACGCATACACACGCACGCAAAGGACAAATTGGGCTAATAAATTATTTAAAAATAATGAAATGTGCGGATAAAATTATTTTACGAATTAAAGATGGCGTCTTTACATATGTCGCAGCATAAATCGAGACGAAACACCTGGCACGTTTTGAAAATGCATTTCATTAGTTTTTTGTGGTAGCCTTTATCGGACAATGTCAAGGGAATGTTCTTTCTTAGAACCATTAGGGGATACACTTCGATATCGTCGTCATCGTCGTCGTCGTATTCCCGGTCGCTGCCTTTTTCATTTTCCTCTTCACCGCTCAGCGGCGGTGGTGGTCGGTATTTAGAGAAACGCTCATAGATGGAAAAGGTGTTATCGTTCTGAATAACCTGCATCATTTTTTCGTACAAAATTATAGGCATGGTGATTTTGTGAGACGTTTGAAGAAAATTGTAAACGCTATCCGAGATGACCTCGCTTTCCGCATCCTCTCTCAACTCCCTTAGCACGCTCCTTGCGTCCGAATCGTAATAGGAGACGTAATCCAAAATCATGTGAATATGGTGGCAAATTAGCTGGAGATTGTAGACGTGCTTAGTTTGCAATTCAAAAAGCGTCTCATTTATTAATTCTGTCGCGCTCAGTCTTCGAATATTCCCGTTACGTTTCAAATCTAAAACTTCGATATCGAATGGTAAGGCGTAAGCTTCGTGGAAAAACTTGTCGCCGAATCCTTGGACCCGAATTTTATTTACGATCATTTTATCGATTATGCTATATTCTTTATTTTGGGGTCTGCCGAATTTGTTCTTGTAGAAAGGGAAAAAAAGGGGCGTGCTCATTATCTTTTGCACATCCTCGTCGAACGTGTTGAAATTTTGCTCGATGCTCGTACGAATGGATTTCATTTCTTTGGCCTGCTTAAATAAGGGTAGTTGTTTTTCGAATCTTCTCAACATCAGTAAGGAATACAGCGAGTAAAAGCTGTTGAGCGACTTGCAAATGTTATTATTTTCCAACTGCAAACTCGGGAAAGCTTTATTCTCGCTGACGAATTGCGCGATCTTCGAAAAGAAGAAGCCGTAAGATTCTTCATTCGTACTACTTCCTTCATCCGTGTTTGAGAGCAGGGGCGACAACTTCTTTTTCAAATGTGCGGCCAACTCGTTCAACGAAAGGTTTTTTAATTTCTCTACCGCCTCCTGCCTCTTCGTCGCGTTGAGGCGATGTAAGAAATCGCCGAGGTCAGAAACGAATTCTAAAAACTTATCCGTTTTAACGCCGCTTTCATTGACGGTATTTAGTGAAAAGACCAAGTGCCTCTTTTGCATGGCGTCGTCGACCGGATAGTCCACGTCGAACGAATTAGCTAGCAAGAATATCTGGCAACTGACGCATATCGCGTAAGCGATTTCGAAGATGTTTCGGAACTGCATTTCTTGATTCGGCGTCGTAATCGTCTTCAAAAGATCGGGTTTGATCATATGTCTCTTTTGTAATACGTCGGACTTCCAGACCATATTTATGTCGCCGAACCAAGTTTCCGATTTTTTTTTGGAAGATCTTCCTGCCTCGTCTTTGGAGACATTTTTATAAACTAAAGCTCCCGAATCATTCCCGCCACGCGATTCGGACGATAGGATCGCCGGACAACTATTAGCTTTTATTATAATCGGTGGGTTAATTTCGCTCTCTTCGACGAGGTGATCGTGAGTACATTTCACTTTCTTCCTATTTCGTCTACCGGCCTCTGCGAAACTCTCGTCGTAGTCGTCGTAGTCGCCGTTGTCTAAATCGCTGTAATCTCGAGCGGTAACCTCTTTTTCACCGTCGACGACGCTTACTTCTTTTCTCTCTCTAGATCGCTTTTTTAATTCCTCCGTGACTCTTTCTTTTTCCGCAGCTTTTTTTTCGCCACTATCGACAACTTTCTTCGACCCTTCTGCTGCTGATGACGTTTCTTTAATCCTTTTGCGTTCACTGGATGCGCCGGCGGTTTTCCCATCGGATTCGGATTCGAATGAATCGCGGTGACGTCTTTTAATACTGGAAGAAACTTTATAATCTATTTTGGTCGCCCAACAAGCTTTATCGCTCGAAAAATTGCTTATCCTGACCAAACCTTTCGACGCGCCATCTACATTTTCCTCTATAATCTCGTAATGATTCGGGTACGTGTTTTCAACTCGATTGGCGTCATTAGCGAAAAATTCGTCACGCTCTTGAGCTTTCGTCAGTTGGCCGATGACGAAATCTAAAATTCTTCCATCTTTTACCGATTCTTGGTGAAATTTTAGCCATTTCGATTCTTGCGCTGAGGAGGAGGCGGAGGAGGGTCCATGGTCTTCGAGGTCGTCTTCGGATTCGGTTTCGTCGGTGTCCGTGATTTCCCCGCGACTCACCGATACGGGAAAAGGGACAGCGTTGTTGGCGGGGGAGGGGGCGGCGGCGGCGGCGGCGGTTTTTTGATAATCGTCTATTTTTATTATTCCCAAATAAGTTTTTTTATCTATATAATTCACTAATTTCTCTTGATTCAAATAAAGAGTATTGTTGGAAAACGTGATAGTATCTCTTATATTCGGAGATATCTGATTCCACTTGCTAGCAATTTTACCTCTCTTCTTTCTGATTATCGGCGAAAAAATTTCTTTATGCCAACTATCGAGAACTGAATCGGTTTTGCGTACGATGGAAGATTGAGTGATATGATGATATTTTATAAAACTGTTTGGTGAGACGTTAAAAATTACCGGAGATCCGTTGTTCCACGTAAAACTCGTCGAAGAACAAAAAAGTTTGGACGAGAACTCGAAATGTTTATCGTGGTCGAAGAACGTCATATTTTTTCTTTTCCTCATATTCTTCCTCAATCTTTGGTGCAATCGCAAACGACGAGCGACCCGCGTCGCATGTTCGCCAGCGAGCAGCTGCCTGCGACCGCCCCTATTTCTGTCCGCCTCACTCTCTCTGATTCGATAGCCGAAAATATAAATATAATAATCAACAGAATGAAGGCCGGATTAAGAATGTTATCTGAGTATATACTGGTCCAGACGAAGCATCGGATGATAAATTTCAAAACTTTCAGTGCCATGTATCATATCGCTATAGGCGGCTGCTCATTATTCATTCCATCTCACTTATTTTTGTGTTGCGAAGCTTAGTATCGTTCGGGATCTATAAGCCCCTCTAATCGGTTATTACTATTTCCCATAAAAAACTTATCAAATGATAGTCTTGGGGCATCTCCGCGGACGAAACTCGGACTAAACCGTCATTGCATGATAGCGCTAGTCACTCTCCCAAAATCCACTTACGATGACACGATATAGCCGGCCAAGCGATGCAAACCATAGAAGGTAAGCCGACAATAGCTGATATAAAAGACATAATATATATTATTTTACCTGAAATAAGGCTTTCTTCACGATCGTCATGAAATTCGACTTCCCCTCGTTACCTTTCACTCCGACCAGTAACGTTATCGTTTTTTCCAGCATGTTGTACGAAGCTTGATTAATAGTATAAATCAGATGATGCATGAATTCGTTATCCATAGTACTAAGAAGGTTTACGTAGCCGACGAAGACCATAAGGTGCTTAAGCGCGTAAATGTACATTTTGTTTTTTTCGATTAACTTATACAGCCTGTAAACGGGAGACGATTCGTCGACCGCTTTTTCATCTCCCACGGCCGCCATCGCCATTTCTTTAACGGTGTAAAATACGGTATCTATCAAGTCTTTTTCGCTCATGTTCTCCTTCGGTATTTTACCGTTTGCGTAAAGGAAAACGAAAACGTTCAAGCCTTGAAATACCGAATTCGCGTTCAGAAGATTGTGAACGATTAAGATGATTTCGTCAAAATTCAAAGAAATATCGTGAATGAGCGCCAATTTCTCGATCGATATTTCGTTCGATATCACCTTGGAAGTTCTCGCGAAAAGTTCGTTTTCGCACCCGCAAATCAAATAAGTCCCGTCGGCTTCCAATACGTTCGGTCGGTAAGATATTAAAGTCGGGCCGCCGTCAGGGCCACCGGTGAAATTTTTGTTTTTCGTAACGAACAGTTTCTTCGCCGGTCCGGCGAACGGTTGGCTATGATGTCGGTTAAACACGTTCGCCAACTCTCTGGAAAAGGTATACCTCGACAACTCCTTGTATCTTTTTACACCGATGTTGAACTCGTATTTGGTATTTTCTTTGCGATGCTCTTCTCCCCCCAATAGAAAATATTTCGATATTTTGCGCGACAAAAAATGTTCCTTGTGCGCGTGAAAACGATATCGCAACAATATCTGATTTTCGGTAGATAACTTTTCTTTCGAAAATCTCGGGTCGTCTCCGACTTCATCGCCGTCGTCGGGTTTTCCGTTGTCGACGGCGGGGTGTGTATCGCCGCCGCCGGATATTTCTTCTTGTTGTTGTTCTTCTTCTTTTTCTTCTCCTTCTCCTTCATCTTCTTCGTCGTCGCTTTCCAAACCCAGATTTTTATTCGCGTAGAAATCTTTAGGTTTCTTCAAATCTAGTTTCGCGCTCAAAAGATTTCGCATTTTAACGGCGTTAATAATGCCTTCCATGATTCTATTTTTATCTATAGGCTTGATGAGGATACTTAAACGATGAAAATTGATTTTTTGCGTGTAGTAAAACTGGTCTTCTATGTACTTCGAGTCTATTTGTATCGCGCCGAATTGCGGAGGGTTCTTATTTGATTCCGGATCATGTACGATTTCGCACCTTATTCGTTTAATTGTATCAGCCGACGCGAGATGTGGACGATAACTCGGATCTCCCTTTAAAACGTTATGAGAATTTCGCACCACCAACACGCCCTGGTGACTCCCTTTCTCGAACGATTTTCCTCCGACTTTGCCTTTATCGCTTCTGTATAAATAGATCGTGGGCGAGTTCATATTAAAACTATAACTCAAATGTTTGAAATTATCGCACATTGTGCTATATACTCGGAGCGTGCGGTATCTTTCCTTGATATCGCTCGGCGAGTTGATATTTTTGACGTTGAGGTTGTTTAGTTCTCGAATCCTGGAACTTTCGAGGAGCGACGGTTTGACCGGAGGGTAGCAAACGTATTTTTTATTTTCGCTTAAGAATGTCTTAGCGTTTACGTTTCTCGTTTCGCGCAAAGTTCCGAAACTCACGCGCCTATTTAAACTTCTAATCATGAGAGAAAGAAATTTCTGGTTGGTTGGCCAATATTTGAGTTTAAGAAGGGCTATGAATAAGTCTTATAACCCACACTTTTTCTTCACCACTCAATTTAGATGAGTTCTAGTTGACTTGTCTTCTTCAAACTTGGCTCCCCATATAAGGGTGACGTAACCTCATTGTAGACGAGGTTATGTCCCCGTGCTCACCCCAAAGGGTGCGCCTCCCCCTAAAAAAATCGAATGTTCGTAGAAGTTGAAATATTAGGAGAAAGGATCCAGAACTGTCTCGATTTCTGGAAAAGAATCGGGTACGGGAAATCAGAGGAGTTACACGGATCAACGAATGATGGAGCCGGTGCGGTGCCTAGTTAAAATAAAAATTCGTTTAATATACATATTATTACTGTAACACATACCTTCCTTGTTCTATCATGTACAAATCATCATCTGCATTCCATCTTGGAAAGATACCCGTCTTTCTAAATGTTGATTTCTGACATTTTATATTTTCAAATCACATTTTATTGTTATAAGGAGTAAAAATAAATTTTTTTTTTACTTAAATTTCAACATTATATATTGGTTGCTATTTTTTATGTTTCTATTTTACATTTATACTTTATGTTTAATTTAATTTTTATAATTTTTTTTTTTTTTTTTTTTTTTTTTTTTTTTTTTTTTTTTTTTTTTTTATTTTTTTAATTTTTTTTTTTTTTTTTTTTTTTTTTTTTTTTTTTTTTTTTTTTTTTTTTTTTTTTTTTTTTTTTTTTTTTTTTTTTTTTTTTTTTATATTTTTTAACTTTATTTTTATAAGTTTAATTATTTTATTTTAATTTTTTTATTTTTTAACTTTTTTTTTTATATATATTTTTATTTTTTTTTTATTTATTTTTTTTTTTTATTTGCTTTAAACATTTTGTTTTTACTAAAAAAATTTATTCTTTTTAATGTTTATAACTTAAAAATTTTGCATTTTTTACATAACTTAAAGCAGTAAATCAGTAAAAACAGTAATCAAAACTACCCTCCTTTCCACATACCCCATTCCATGATTATTGATTAATTGATCTATTGATCTATTGATTCTATTCTATTTGTATAACTTTACACAAAAACTTTTATTTATTTTTGTTTTGTTTCTTTAAACTTTTATGTTTTTACTAAAAAATTTATTCTTTTTATGTTTATAACTTAAAAATTTTGCATTTTTACATACCTTAAAGCAGTAAATCAGTAAATCAGTAAATCAAACTACCCTCCATACCCACATATCCATCCATGATCTATTGATCTATTGATCTATTGATCTATTGATCTATTGATCTATTGATTCAAGTCATATTTTGTATAACATAACACAAAACTTTTATTTATTTTTGTTTTTTTTCTTTAAACATTTTGTTTTTACTAAAATTTTATTCTTTTTATGTTTATAACTTAAAAAAATTTGTATATTTACATACCTTAAAGCAGTAAATCAGTAAAACAGTAATCAAACTGCCCTCCATACCCTCATACCCTTCTGTGATCTATTGATCTATTGATCTATTGATTCAAGTCATATTTTGTATAAATAACACAAAAACTTTTATTTATTTTTGTTTTGTTTCTTTAAACTTTTCGTTTTTTACTAAAATTTTTTATTTATTTTGTTTAATTTGCTTTAAATATTTTGTTTTTACTAAAATTTTATTCTTTTTATGTTTATAACTTAAAAAATTTACATTTCTACATACCTTAAAGCAGTAAATCAGTAAATCAGTAATCAAACTGCCCTCCATAACCTCATACCCATCCATGATCTATTGATCTATTGATCTATTGATCTATTGTTCTATTGATCAAGTCATTATTTTTTGTATAACATAACACAAAACTTTTATTTATTTTTGCTTTGTTTCTTTAAACATTTTGTTTTTACTAAAATTTTATTCTTTTTATGTTTATAACTTAAAAAATTTAATTTACATTTTAACATACCTTAAAGCAGTAATCAGTAAATCAAGTAAATCAAACTGCCATATCCTCATACCCATCCATGATCTATTGATCTATTGATCTATTGATCTATTGATTCAAGTCATATTTTGTATAACATAACACAAAACTTTTATTTATTTTTGTTTTGTTTCTTTAAACTTTTCGTATTTACTAAAAAATTTAGTCCTTTTTATGTTTATAACTTAAACAAAATTTGCATATTTACATACATTAAAGCAAGTAAAATCAAAGTAATCAAACCTGCCATACCACACTGCCCACATTATCCATGATCTATTGATCTTTGATCTATTGATATTTTGTATAAAATAACACAAAACTTTTATTTATTTTTGTTTGTTTCTTTAAACTTTTTTCGTATTTACTAAAATTTTAGTTCTTTTTATTTTGTTTTAACCTTAAAAAAAACTTGCATATTTACATACCTTAAAGCAATAAATAAGCAGTAAATCAGTAATCAAACTGCCCTCATACCCTTCATACCCATCCATGATCTATTGATCTATTGTCTATTGATCTTTGATCTATTGGATTCAAGTCATATTTTGTATAACATAACAACCAAAATACTTTAATATACAGTCTATAGTCTGTTTTCTCTTTAAAACTTTTTCGTATTTACTAAAATTTAGGTCCTTTTTTTAATGTTTTATTAACTTAAAAAAATTTTGCCATATTTTACTACCTAAGCAATGTAAATTTCAGTAAATCAAACTGCCCCATATACCCTTCATACCCATCCATGAAATCTATTGTGATATCTATTGATTTCTATATTGATCTATCGAGCTATTGATTTTCAAGTCATATTTTGTATAACATAAACAAAAACTCTTTTATTTATTTTATTTTGGTTTTCTTTAAACTTTTCGTATTTGTTTTTACTAAAAAATTTAGTCCTTTTATGTTTATATAAGTTAAAAAAATTTGCATATTTACATACATTAAAGCAGTAAATCAGTAAATCAGTAAAATCAAACAATCAAACCCATACCCTGCATACACCATCCATGATCTATTGATTCTATTAACTTTTATATTTTGATCTATTGATCTATTCTTCTATTGATCTATTGATCTATTGGATCTATTGATCTTTGATTCAAGTCTTATTTTTGTATACATAACACAAAACTTTTATTTTATTTTATTTTTGGTTTTCTTAAACTTTTCGTTTTACTAAAAAAAATTATTCTTTTATGTTTATAATTAAAAAAAAATTTGGCATATTTACATACCTTAAAGCAGTAAAATCATAAATGCAGTAAATCAACTGCCCTCCATACCTCAATACTCTTCCATGCTATTGATCTATTGATCTATTGATTCATCATATTTTTTGTATAACATAACACAAAAAATTTTATTTATTTTTTTTTGTTTTTTAAACTTTTCGTTTTACTAAAAAATTATTCATTCCTTTTATGTTTATAACTTAAAAAAAATTTTGCATATTTAACAATTATACTTAAAGCAGTAAATCGTAAAATCAGTAAATTCAAACTGCCCTCCATAACCCTCATACCCTTCCATGATCTATTTGATCTATTTGACTAGTTGATCTATTGATTCAGTCATAATTTTGTATAACATAACCACAAAAAATTTTATTTATTTTTGTTTTTGTTTTCTTAAACATTTTGTTTTTTACTAAAAAAAAATTTATTCTTTTTATGTTTTAACTTAAAAATTTGCATATTTTACATACCTTAAAGCAGTAAATCGGTAAATCAGTAGTAAATCAAACAACCCTCCATACCCTCATACCCTTCCATGATCTATTGATTTATTAATTGTGATCTATTGATCTATTTGATTCAAGTCAATATTTTATAATAACATAACACAAAAACTTTTTATTTATTTTGTTTTATATTTCTTTAAAACATTTTGTTTTTACTCAAAAATTTATTCTTTTATGTTTATTAACTTAAAAAAAATATTTACAATTTTTTTTACATACCTTAAATAAAAGCAGTAATCAGATAGAATATTTCAAACCTACCCCTCCATACCCTCCTACCCTTCCATGATCTATTGATCTATTGATCTTTTGACTATTGATCTATTGATCTAAATCATATTTTTATTGATACAAGTCATATTTTGTATAACATAACACAAAACTTTATTTATTTTTGTTTTGTTTCTTTAAGCTTTTTTCGTTTTATACTTAAAAAATTTAGGTCCTTTTTGTTTAAATTAACCTTAAAAAAATTTTGCATATTTACATACCTTAAAGCCGTAAATCAGTAAATCAAGTAAATAAAACTACCCTCCATACCCTCATAACCTTCCATGATCTATTTGATCTATTGATCTATTGGATCTATTGATCTATTGATTTTTGATTCAAGTCATATTTTGTATAAATACATAACACAAAACTTTTATTATTTTTGTTTTGTTTCTCTTTTAACATTTTGTTTTTTACTAAAAAATTTATTTCTTTTTTATGTTATAACTTAAAAAATTTACATTTTACATATACCTTAAACAGTAAATCAGTAAATCAGTAATTCAAACTGCCCTCCATATCCTCATGACCAGTTGTGGTCTATTGATCTATTGATTTTTTTGATCTACTGATTCAAGTCATATTTAGTATAACATAAACAAAAACTTTTAATTTATTTTGTTTTGTTTCTTTAAACATTTTGTTTTTACTAAAAAAATTATTCTTTTTATGTTTATAACTTAAAATTGCATATTTACATACACTAAGCAGTAAATCAGTAAAATTATAAAGCAGTAAAATCAGTAAATCAGTAAAGCAGTAAATCAGTAAAATCAGTAAAGCAGTTAATCAGTAAATCAGTAAATCAGTAAAATCAGTAAAATCAAACTGCCCTCCATACCCTCATATACCCTTTAGATCTATTGATCTATTGATCTTATGATCTATTTGATCTATTGATTCAAGTCATATTTTGTATAACATAAACAAAAACTTTATTTTTGTTTTATTTCTTTAAACATTTTTGTTTTTACTAAAAAAATTTTTATTTTTGTTTAATTTGCTTTAAATATTTTGTTTTACTAAAAAATTTATTCTTTTTAATTTGTTTATAACTTAATAAAATTTGCTTTTTACATACCTTAAAGGCAGTAATATCAGTAATCAGTAAATTAAACTGCCCTCCATACCCTCATACCCTTCTGTGATCTATTGATCTATTGATCTATTGAATCTATTGATTCAAGTTCATATTTTTGTATAACATAAACACAAAACTTTTATTTTATTTTGTTTGTTTCTTCTTTAACTTTTTTGCTTTTACTAAAAATTTATTCTTTTTATGTTTATAACTTTAAAAAATTTGCATATTTACATACCTTAAAGCAGTAAATCAGTAAATCAGTAATCAAACTGCCCTCCATACCCTCATACCTTCTGTGATCTAATTGGATTTATTGATCATCGATTATTGATTACCTTGATTTCAAAGTCCATATTTTGTATAACATCAACACAAAAACTTTTATTTAATTTTTGTTTTTTGACTTTCTTTAAACTTTTCGTTTTTACAAAAATTTTATTTATTTTTGCTTATTTTGTTTAAAATATTTTGTTTTAATTAAAATTTCTTTCTTTTTATGTTTAATAACTTAAAAAAATTTAACATTTTTTAAATACCTCAAAAACAGTAAATCAGTAAAACAGTAATCAAACTGTATCCAGCTACCTCCTGCCCTATCATGAATCTATTGATCTATTGATCTTATTGATCTATTGATTCAGTATCTTTTTGTATACATAACACTTTAGCTTGACTCTGGTTCTTGAGCTGTTGTTGTTTGTTGTTGTTGTTGTTGTTTGTTGTTGTTGTTGTTGTTGTCGTTGTTGTTTGTTGTTGTTGTTGCTGTTGCTGTTTTTGTTATATCATACGTTCAAGTTAAATGAAAATAATAAACACTTTTTCAAACATATCTCTAAAATATTTAATGTTAATTTTACATTAACATTGTAATATTTGGAAAACTAAACAAAAATACATACATGTCCTATCCACTGACAACAGCATTTCGTTAACAAGGTAACCTAAAATTAAAAGTTTTCAACTTTTACCAGCAGAAGAAGGCATAGCAATCTCAATCTTTACTATACCACAACGCCTCAAAAATATTATTATTATTTTTAATTATATTATTATTAATTATTATTATTATTATTAATTATTATTATTAATATTATTAATTATTTTATATTAATTATTATTATTATTATTATTTATTATTATTATTAATTATTTTATTATTATTATTATTATTATTATATCACTAATATATGTATATGAACATAACAAACCTAACACAACCAATAAAAACACACGAATTGCCACACACACCACACATACCACTATACACACACAACACATACATTACACATACACACATACACACACACACTCACAAATATATATATAACACTTTACTTAATGCACTAGCCATACAATCATCGTTATGGCTGCTATTAAGTAAAGTGTCTATATTTATTGTGAGTGTGTGTGTGGGTATGTGTGTAGTAGTGTGTGTGTGTAGTGTGTATGTGTGTGTGTGTTGTGTGTGTTGTGTGTGTGTTAGGTTTTGTTATGTTCATATACATATATTAGTTGATATAATAATAAATAATAATAATAAAATAATATAATAATAAATAATAATAATAATAATAATAAATATAATAATATAATGAATAATAATATAATACATAATAAATAATAATAATATTTTGAGGTTTGTGTGTATAGTAAAAAAGAATAGATTTTGCTATGCCTTTTCTGCTGGTAAGTTGAAACTTTTAATTTAGTTACCTTGTTAACGAATGCTGTATGTCATTGGGATAGGATGATATGTATTTTTTGTTTAGTTTTCATTACAATGTTAATGTAAATTAACATTAATATTTTAGAGATAATGTTTTGAAAAAGTGTTGTATTATTTTCAAATTATTGGAACGTTGATATATTATAACAGCAACAGCTAAACAACAACAATCAACAACAACGACACAACAACAACAACAACAACAAACAAAACAACAACAAACAACAACAACAACAACACAGCAAAAGAATTTATTTTTATGTTATGTTTTACAAAAAGTGACTTGATCAATAGATCAATAGATCATTAGATCATAGATCATGATAGGGCAGGAGGGTAGCTGGATACAGTTTTGTTTAACTGTTTTACTGATTTACTGTTTTTTAAGGTATGTAAAAATGTAATTTTTTCAAGTTATAAACATAAAAGAAAGAAATTTTTAATTAAAAAAAAATAATAAACAGAAATAAGAAAAATAAATAATTTTTTAGTAAAAAACGAAAAAGTTTAAAGAGAAAACAAAAACAAAATAAATAAAAGTTTTTGTGTTATGTTATATAAAATATGAAATTGATCAAAAGATCAATAGATCGATAGATCAATAGATCAATAGATCAACAGAAGGGTATGAGGGGGTATGGGGGGCAGTTTGATTTACTGATTTACTGAATTTAACTGCTTTAAGGTATGTAAATATGCAAATTTTTAAAGTTATAAACATTTAAAAAGAATAAATTTTTTAGTAAAAACGAAAATGTTTTAAAGAAACAAAACAAAATAAATAAAAGTTTTTGTGTTATGTTATACAAAAATATGACTTGAATCAATAAGATCAATAGATCAATAGATTCAATAAGATTCACAAAAGGATATGAGGGTATGGAGGGCAGTTTGATTTACTGATTTACTGATTTACTGCCTTAAGGTATGTAAAAATGCAAATTTTTTAAGTTATAAACATAAAAAGAATAAATTTTTTAGTAAAACAAAATATTTAAAGCAAATTAAACAAAAATAAATAATTTTTTAGTAAAAACAAAAATGTTTAAAGAAATAAAACAAAATAAATAAAAGTTTTTGTGTTATGTTATACAAAATATGACTTGAATCAATAGATCAATAGATCAATAGATCAATAGATCAATAGATCCTAAAAGTATATGAGGGTATGGAGGGCAGTTTGATTTACTGATTTACTGATTTACTGATTTACTGATTAACTGCTTTACTGATTTACTGATTTACTGCTTTACTGATTTACTGATTTACTGCTTTACTGATTTACTGATTTACTGCTTTAGTGTATGTAAATATGCAAATTTTTTTTTAGTTATAAACATAAAAAGAATAAATTTTTTTTTAGTAAAAACAAAATGTTTAAAGAAACAAAACAAAAATAAATAAAAGTTTTTGTGTTATGTTATACTAAATATGACTTGAATCAATAGATCAATAGATCAATAGATCAATAGACCACAGAAGGTTATGAGGATATGGAGGGCAGTTTGAATTACTGATTTACTGATTTACTGTTTTAAGGTATGTAAAAATGTAAATTTTTTAAGTTATAAACATAAAAAGAATAAATTTTTTAGTAAAAACAAAATGTTTAAAGAAACAAAACAAAAATAAATAAAAGTTTTGTGTTATGTTATACAAAATATGACTTGAATCAATAGATCAATAGATCAATAGATCAATAGATCAATAGATCATGGATGGGGTATGAGGGTATGGAGGGTAGTTTTATTATTGATTTACTGATTTACTGCTTTAAGGTATGTAAATATGCAAATTTTTTTAAGTTATAAACATAAAAGGACTAAATTTTTTAGTAAAAACGAAAAGTTTAAAGAAACAAAACAAAAATAAATAAAAGTTTTTGTGTTATGTTATACAAAATATGACTTGTATCAACATATCAATAGATCAATAGATCAATAGATCAATAGATCATGGAAGGGTAGGAGGGTATGGAGGGTAGTTTGATTTACTGATTTACTGTTTTAAGGTATGTAAAAATGTAAATTTTTTAAGTTATAAACATAAAAAGAATAAATTTTTTAGTAAAAACAAAATGTTTAAAGAAACAAAACAAAAATAAATAAAAGTTTTTGTGTTATGTTATATAAAATATGACTTGAATCAATAGATCAATAGATCAATAGATCAATAGATCATGGAAGGGTATGAGGGTATGGAGGGTAGTTTGATTTACTGATTTACTGATTTACTGCTTTAAGGTATGTAAAAATGTAAATTTTTTAAGTTATAAACATAAAAAGAATAAATTTTTTAGTAAAAACAAAATGTTTTAAAGAAAAACAAAATAAATAAAACTTTTGTGTTATGTTATACAAAATATGACTTGAATCATAGATCAATAGATCAAATAGATCAATAGATCATGGAAGGGTATGAGGGTATGGAGGGCAGTTTGATTTACTGATTTACCGATTTACTGCTTTAAGGTATGTAAATATGCAAATTTTTTTTAAGTTATAAACATAAAAGGAATAATTTTTTTAGTAAAAACGAAAAGTTTAAAGAAACAAAACAAAAATAAATAAAAGTTTTTGTGTTATGTTATACAAAATATGACTTGAATCAATAGATCAATAGATCAATAGATCATGGAAGGGTATGAGGGTATGGAGGGCAGTTTGATTTACTGATTTACTGATTTACTGCCGCTTTAAGGTATGTAAATATGCAAAATTTTTTTAAGTTATATATAAACATAAAAAGGAATAATTTTTTTAAGTAAAAACGAAAAGTTTAAAGAAAACCAAAATAAAATAAATAAAAGTTTTTGTGTTATGTTATACAAAATATGACTTGAATCAATAGATCAATAGATCAATAGATCAATAGATCAATAGATCATGGATGGGTATGAGGGTATGGAGGGTAGTTTGATTTACTGATTTACTGATTTACTGCTTTAAGGTATGTAATATGCAAATTTTTTAAGTTATAAACATAAAAAGAATAAATTTTTTAGTAAAAAACGAAAAGTTTAAAGAAAACCAAAATAAAATAAATAAAATTTTGTGTTATGTTATACAAAATATGACTTGAATCAAATAGATCAATAGATCAATACGATCAATAGATCAATAGATCATGGATGGATATGAGGGTATGGAGGGCAGTTTGATTTACTGATTTACTGCTTTAAGGTATGTAAATATGCAAAAAAATTTTAAGTTATAAACATAAAAAGGACTAAATTTTTTAGTAAATACGAAAAGTTTAAAGAAACAAAACAAAAATAAATAAAAGTTTTTGTGTTATGTTACAAAATATGACTTGAATCAATAGATCAATAGATCAATAGATCAATAGATCAATAGATCATGGATGGGTATGAGGGTATGGAGGGCAGTTTGATTACTGATTTACTGATTTACTTGCTTTAAGGAATGTAAATATGCAAATTTTTTTTAAGTTATAAACATAAAAAGGACTAAATTTTTTAGTAAATACGAAAAGTTTAAAGAAACAAAACAAAAATAAATAAAAGTTTTGTGTTATGTTATACAAAATATGACTTGAATCAATAGATCAATAGATCATGGATGGGTATGAGGGTATGGAGGGCAGTTTGATTACTGATTTACTGCTTTAATGTATGTAAATATGCAAATTTGTTTAAGTTATAAACATAAAAAGGACTAAATTTTTTAGTAAATACGAAAAGTTTAAAGAAACAAAACAAAAATAAATAAAATTTTGTGTTATGTTATCAAAATATGACTTGAATCAATAGATCAATAGATCAATAGATCAATAGATCATGGAAGGGTAGGAGGGTATGGAGGGCAGTTTGATTTACTGATTTACTGATTTACTGCTTTAAGGTATGTAGAAATGTAAATTTTTTTAAGTTATAAACATAAAAAGAATAAAATTTTAGTAAAAACAAAATGTTTAAAGAAACAAAGCAAAAATAAATAAAAGTTTTGTGTTATGTTATACAAAATATGACTTGAATCAATAGATCATAGATCAGTAGATCAATAGATCAATAGATCATGGATGGGTATGAGGGTATGGAGGGCAGTTTGATTACTGATTTACTGATTTACTGCTTTAAGGTATGTAGAAATGTAAATTTTAGTTAAAAGTTACAAAATAATAAAAGAATAAAATAATAGTTAAAACAAAATATTTAAAGCAATTAAACAAAATAAATAATTTTTAGTAAAAAACGAAAAAAACGAAAGTTTAAAGAAACAAAACAAAAATAAATAAAAGTTTTTTGGTGTTATGTTATACAAAATAATGACTTGAATCAATAGATCAATAGATCAATAGATCACAGAAGGGTATGAGGGTATGGAGGGCAGTTTGATTTACTGATTTACTGATTTACTGCTTTAAGGTATGTAAATATACAAATTTTTTTAAGTTATAAACATAAAAAGAATAAATTTTTTTAGTAAAAACAACATGTTTAAAGAAAACAATACAAAAATAAATAAAAGTTTTTGTGTTATGTTATACAAAATATGACTTGAATCAATAGATCAATAGATTCATAGATCAATAGATCATAGATCAATAAATCATGGATGGATATGTGGGTATGGAGGGCAGTTTGAATTTACTGATTTACTGATTTACTGCTTTAAGGTATGTAAAAATGCAAAATTTTTAAGTTATATACATAAAAGAATAAATTTTTTAGTAAAAAAACGAAAAGTTTAAAGAAACAAAACAAAATAAATAAAAGTTTTTGTGTTATGTTATACAAAATAATGACTTGAATCATTAGATCAATAGATCAATAGATCAATAGATTCATAGATCAAATATATACAGAAAAAGAAAAAAGTAATTGATTTCACTGATTTACTGATTTACTGCTTTAAGGTATGTAAAAATAGGCAAAATTTTTAAGCTATAAACATGAAAAGAAGAATTTTTTAGTAAACAAAATGTTTAAAGCAAATAAAACAAAAATAAATTAAAACAATAAAAGTATATATAAAAAAAAAAGTTAAAAAAATAAAAAAAATTAAAAATAAATAATTAAAACTTATAAAAATAAAGTTTGAAAAATAAATTAAAAAAAAAAAAAAAAAAAAAAAAATTAAAAAAAAAAAAAAAAAAAAAAAAAAAAAAAAAAAAAAAAAAAAAAAAAAAAAAAAAAAAAAAAAAAAAAAAAAAAAAAAAAAAAAAAAAAAAAAAAAAAAAAAAAAAAAAAAAAAAAAACGTAAGTATAAAAGTAAATAGAACAAAGACTATTGCAATGCAATAAATGCATCGTTTCATTTAGAAAAAAAAATTATATTAGTTAGCGTTTATAAAAAGAAAATGAGATTTGAAAATATAAATGTCAGTCTTCAACATTTAGAAAGAGACGGGTTATCTTTGCAAGATGCAATGCAATTGACAATATATGTACATGATAGAGCAGGATCAGGTATGTGACAGTAATTATATTGTATTATTAAACGAATGTTTACTAACTAGGCACCGCACCGGCTCCATCATCGTTGCCGTTGTCAACTCCTCTGATTCCGTACCCGATTCTTTCCAGAAATCCGACTCTGGATCCTTTCTCCAAATTTCAACCTTCTACGAACATTCGATTTTTTAGGGTGAGGTGTACCCTTTGGGGTGAGCACGGGGACATAACCTCGTCTACAATGAGGTTACGTCACCCTTATATGGGGAGCCAAGTTTGAAGAAGACAAGTCAACTAGAACTCATCTAAATTGAGTGGTGAAGAAAAGTGTGGGTTATAAGACTTATTCATAGCCCTTCTTAAACTCAAATATTGGCCAACCTGACCTCAAAATTGGTCTCACCACCCTTAGGAACCCTTAATTTGACCAATCAAAAGTGTAAAACGTAGTAGTTTCAGAGAAAGTCTAAGGCATGTCGGCCTTTGACCTGGATTCCCTGCTTCATTAGACTCAACGATCTCAGATTCGACTTCCCCGACTTAAGAAACCCATAACTTAACACCTCAAACGTCAAAATCTGACGACCTTACGAAATTCCAAGTCATGTCGGCATTTAACTTAAATTTCCTTGTTCCAAACGCCTCACATACCTCATAAACGGCTTCCCTGACCCAAAAAAC
>JABUQX010029186.1:20000-60000 GCA_015478945.1 Trachelipus rathkii | reverse complement strand
CCTCTTTTGCACGGGGTACTAGTTTTCTTGCTTCCTTTATAGATAATGTACGCATTATACATCCTAATCGTTTTGTTTCTTCAAACTTCTGTATAAAGCTGTAAATTATTGTTTTCGTCCCTGTTAAACAAGAATTTTTTCTGCGGCAAATCATGCTCGCATTGAGCGGTCAGCAGGCAATTAGACAATCCTTCTGCCTACCTCTCTTACAAGGCATTCTAAGTAAATGTTCTGATGTATCTTTCAGTAAGCCTTGTAAACTTAGTTCTACTCCGACGGATGCTTTGATTATGAAATTCTTAGTACCATATCTGCATTTCGCCTATTTACATGATTATTTTGTATATAAGGAATGAGAATTTTATACTCAATTCTGTGTGCCTTACAAAGCTGTTTGACAGCAGCTGCGGTTATTGGATGGATGATAGTCGGTGGTTAATCGGATATATATATGGTGAGTGTGTTGGGAATCAACCTGCTTGGAGAGTCGATAAGAAAAATTGGGGTTTCTTGAGTTCAGTAAAGGGAATGCCCTAGGAGGAGAGAAATGTGGGAGTTTACCATGACAAGGCAGAGAAGAAAATGGTGACTTATAAAGGAGTGAATGGCGGGGCGTTTGTAAGGGAGTATGCGTTGTCGGCCCACCTGCTGCCAAGGCATGAACCCCCACATTGACGACATGTCATAGTGAGGGTCCGTCGTGGTCCCGTGAAGCTCTAGGATGGATTTTCTGACTGCGACGAGTTCTCACTAATTGGTTTAAAAAGGGCGGTAAGGCTGGGCTTTCTCTCTGACTTGAGTCATATTAGTAGTGATAGGGTAATATTGGACGAAAATTTAAACGCGACCTTTTTGACCTTTTTTTGACCGCGACCTTTTTGGGCCTTGACCTTTTTGGGCCTTGAACCTTTTTGGCCTTACCTTTTTTGGCGCCCCTTCGAAGAAAGGCGCGGCCATATGCGGTTGCTCGGTAAGCAAAACCGGCTGTTGTACGTAGTTTGCCCCCCCTATTTTGGCCCCCTTTACGGACTTAGCCCCATTTTTTGAGAACCCAAATTTTTTGAGAACCCAAATTTTTTTGAGAACCCTAATTTTTTGAGAACCCTAATTTTTTGAGAACAACCCAATTTTTTGAGAACCCTAAATTTTCATTGGTCTTCTCTAATCCATACGCTATCTTCCTAAACCAACTCAACGCTTATCAGAGGTATGTGCCTCACTCTTTCGTCACACCTGCGCTATTTTTTTGGAGAACGCCTATTTGTTTTTTGGTGGACTCCTGATCTGATCAACAATCGCGAGTAGCATGCTCCTTGCTGCCACAAGATTGGTATATATAAGGTCAACATCTCTGAGCCCCTATTCTTCAGCACCTGCCTAGAACGCTCTACATCTCTCTCTCTCATATATATATCACCGAGAGCCGGCATGCAACACCAATTTTGGGGTATTATGGTGGTCTACACTCCCAAAATGCCCACAAATAATATATATATATATAACCTCTCCTTGAGAACCCTAATTTTTTGAGAACCCTAATTTTTTGAGAACCCTATTTTTTGAGAACCCTATTTTTGAGAACCGCTATTTTTTGCGAGAGCCTGACCTCTCACTCTATATGCGACACTCTCTCTCTTTGCAGATCATCACAGACCCCTGCCTGCTTGCGTGATCATCAGCCGGATCCTCTTACTCTTCTGAGCACCCTCACTGATTCTACGTGTCTGGCCACCTTTAGGGGTTCTGTAGCTCGGTTCACTATATATGTGTATATATAATCTTATCGGTATATTCACATTTGCTTTCTATCGCGTCTTTATACCAAACACTCTCTCCATCTGCTCTAGCGAGCACACACACACATCCCACTTATCCACACGAGCCAACTATCACTCCCTTTTTAGCTCCCTCTGAGCCACAATACCGACATAGCGCTCACATCACCTTCAGCACCCTTCCTTGCGATAAAACACCTCTGGGAGGAGGCGCGAGCCTCTATGACATAGATCTGTCTGTTTTATGTAAACCCTTAGCATCCTCACTAGACCGTTCTAAGTGCGAGACCTTAGCCTACACCCGCACCCTAGCCTCCACCCATCCTTCACCTAGCCTACACCTTACACCTTGATTCCACTCAGCCTTCACCTAGCCTACACGCTACAAACCTTCTCCACCCAGCCTCACCTAGCCTACACCTACAACTACACCTAGCCTCCACCCCAGCCTTGACCTAGCGCTACACCTACACCTACAATACACCTAGACTCCACCCTGCCTTCACTAAGCCGTGGACTATCCATCTATACCTATGCCCTACACGTTGTTTCTCCTACATCTTAATTTGATGCGTCTTCTAATAACTTTCTTAATTGGTTTCAGGACTTTGATAGACGTCATCTCTGTTGCGGCATCTAGTAATTATTCTAACCTTTAGGGACTATTGATGGGTTCAATTTGATGCTTCCCAATCCACCGATAAGGAGTATGTGTAGGGTGTTATTTGTGTTCATTATGTAGTTTTTCTTTATGAGGTATTCTATATGGCTTAAGTGCTATGTTTATTTTTTTGTGTGTTAGTTTTTTTTTTGTTTACTTGTGTTATTTTATTTTTTTAGTTCTCTTATTTTTTTTTGAGGTGGTATTATTTTAGTGCCAATGTGAGTCTCATATGTGAGTTGTGCCAAAATGTTTTTGTTTTTGCCTTTTTTTTGTTTCCTCGACAGAGTTGCACCATGTTATGTCTCAAGGGCTGTATTGCCACATATGCCAACTGTTGAGTGCGCATCTTATTTTCTCAAGCTACTTTTTCTAGCCTCCCCTGAAGCCTTATTTTTATTTTTAACTCTCTTTTATATGTGTTTGTTTTTTTTTCTACCCTCTTTGTTTTTTTATAATGTTTTTTTATGATGTAATGTTTTATTATTTTTTTATGTTTATTTATTTTACTAAGTTTTTTTTTGTGTTTATGTGTGTTTTTTTTATCTACCTATCTATTATTGTTTATGTTTTTTTATTTTTATTCTTAAATCAGTTTTTATTATTTTTTTCTCTTTTTATTTATTTTTTTTTTTGTTTTAATTTTATTTGTATTTTATTCCTATCCTATTTTTATTATTTATTTTTATTTTTATTTATTTATTATTTTATATATTTAGTAAATAAAAAAACTAGTAGTCTTGTATTATATATTATTATTAGTGATATTATTATTTTATTATTAGTAGTATTGTTATTTTTTTTATTTATTATATATAATATATGTTATCTTATTTTATTACTTGTCACTAACGTCGCACTACACACATGTTGGGTTACACTTATGACACGTTTATACCACTACATTCACGTTATTGACTTACTTTATACACATCTTCATGAGCGATTATTAAGCACTTTACACTTGCTCCATAGACGAATGTTCTTGGAGCAGTGTAAACATTTTAGTACACTTTACTCATTTCCTTAATCACCCGCACACAGGTATATCACTGGGTTACAGCTTTACATCACACACGTCTGATAATTTTGTATTGCCTTTCAATCTTTGATTTTGCTCTCTAACTGTTTGTATCTGCTTTGACTCTTATCTATTTATTATCTTGTGTGGTGCTCTGAGCGATTTGATTGCGCTCTAAACTTTAGAAGGTCATCGTTTGATTAAGCTCATGTTCTTTGATGCCGTCATCTTTTGTAGTACCTATGTTCTTATATTGATGATTTTCATCTTTGATACAATGTTCTTAACTCCTTTTCTAAGATGCTTTTTTCTACCCTTCTAGTCATATCAGTAGGTTATATATCAGAGCTAATTATGAGAGTCGTCCCCGGTAATGTCATAATGGAACACCGAAAGGCGCAGCCATGCGTGTCCCTTGTGGGTGTTCTTCGGCGCAAAAGTTCATGTCAATCCCCGCACCCGCAGGGCGTGTGTGTTGAGTGCTTCGCACCGCCGCGTCCCCGCCCCCGCCGCCGTTCCCGCCCGCGCGTTCCGCCTGTCGCAGATGCGCGCCGCAGGCGACAATATTCCGGGAAATGGAATATTAATGAGTGGAGTGTATAGATGTATCGATCTATGAAGGTCATTCTAGTTATTTTCTGATGATCTTAGGAACGATTTCAAAGAGATTTGTCTTTTTTATTCAGATGAGTATACTATGAGTCTATTTGTCATTTATTATTTCTATTTTATCTTTATAACATTTTGATTAAAGAGACATTTTTCGTTTTCCGAAACCTTTAGAGAGACTGTAATCTTCTATTTACTTATATATACCTTTATATTAGTAACATGGTCATGATCAATTTGTTTTTATTTTTATAACTATTATTTTTTATTCTAATTATCTTTCTTATACATTATCACTTTGTTTTGGAATGTTTAGATAACATTTCTTTTAAAAATGATATGTTGAAGAAGATAATTATATAATCCAGGTTGATTGTTTTTCTGATATATAAATCTATTTTAATAATCTTTTATCTTTATCTATATTTGTACGAGGTAATATTTATTAAACATGTTATATATCGTTTTTACTATACCTAAAGCTTTAGTAAATCGAGTTAAATCAATGAGAGGTTGTTTTTTTTTTGATGGTGTTTTTTTTGAGTCGTTTGTTTATCAATTGGTAGGTATTGAGGGTTTATGATTTTACTGATATCTTTGTTGTGTTTTATGTGCTTGTTTTAAACTCATTATTTACTGCTTTATATTCAGTTATTGTTTTACTGTGGGTTTTAAACTCATTCATATTCTATTTGAAGGACATTATATTACCTTTTAAGCAGTAGAGATCAGTAAGAATCAATAGAGATGTACCTAATACCTTAGGATTAGTATGCTTTTGTTTTACTGCTTACTGCTTTAACTTGTCTTGCTTTACTGCTTTAGACTTCTACTGCTTTTACTGTTGCATTATATTCTCAGCAGTAATTGATTATTAGACATAATTTACATACCTTATAAATTATGTAAATCAGTAAATCAATAGAGATGTTACCTAACATCTCTAAATGTGGTGGATTTAGTTATTGCTTGTTTGTTTTTATCTGCTTACTGCTTTGTAACTTTCTGGGCTTTTACTGCTTTAACTTTCTGAGCTTTACTGGCTTTAACTTTTGACGTGCTTTATCTTGTTTTATATGCTTCTGCTTTTTTACGTGCTTGTGAGTATTCGGCTTTTCTGTCTTTACGTGCTATTAACTCATATTTACTGCTTTATATCATCATATTATTTATTATTACATACATGTTACTTCTTTGCTTTTGGTTATTAGTTGGGTGGTTTTAATAATCTAGTAAATTAGCGAGTAAATCTAATTAAGAGGGTTTTCTTTTTTTGTTACGGGGTTTTGTTTGTAGGTTTTCTTATTTTTTTTGTGGGGGGTATATCGTCTAACACCAATGTTGGTGGTGGGTGGTGGTGGTATTAGTATGCATTTTGTCTTACTGCTTTACTGCTTTAACTCATGTTTTACTGCTTTAACTCATATGTTTTACTGCCTTTAACTCATAGTTTACTGCTTTAAACTCATATATTTATTTGAACTATTTATTTATTTTATTTTGATACTTTTTTTTACTTCTTATTTTAGTATTATATTTTTATTTATTTATTTTTGGATTTGGATTTTATTTTTTATGTATTTTTATTTTGATTTTATTTTTTTTTTGTTATGTGATTTGGTTGTTTTTTATATGTAGTGAGTGTAGTTGTTTAGTGTCTTACTTCTGAGATGTTGACCTAATTGTTAGTTTGTTGATTATTTAGAACTCAGCTATACCACAACACACACACACAACACATCTATCTATTCTACTAATTTCTCTTTTATTCAATCTAATTTTGTTTTTCAGTATAGCTACTACATTTCTAGCGTTATGACACTTTGTATAAACACCACACTCGCAGACACACACACAGTTTGTCAGCTTTTATTAGACATCTTTGTGGTTTATATCACTACATTCACTTATGAACATTTTATACACACATTCTACTATGACAGGCTTACATTGTTTACCTATAACATCTGTACATTTTTACACTATGTGAGCATCTATGCGTGTTGTGCGTATCAGCAACCACACACTGACACTTACACTTATACACACTATTCACGTTAATGACACTCTTATATTTACCCGAGAGTAGACACTTGTGTACACACTATCACACACTACACACCACCACTACACTCACACATCAGAGTTTATCTTGACACTCACACCTATCTAAGTTTTTTTTTTACATACGTCTAATTTACATATATCCTACTCACAACCAGATTTTGTACTTTGACGGTCACACATCTATTTTAGAATCTTACACTCCACAATCAAATTTTTGTGTTTACTTACCATCTCACATTCACAGATTTATTACTTACTAACTACACAGAATATTTTACTTACCATCACACAGATTACTTACACATCACAGAATTTTTACTTACCACTCATCACATTTAGATTTTACTTTACACTCATCATCACAATTTTATTATCTACACACACACACATCTACTTACACACATCACCACGCACCACTTCACTTACACTGATGTTTATTAATCGTATTATTTAATTTATTGATTATGATTAACATTTTTATGTTTTATATTAAAAACACGTTACATTATTTTAAGCTCTAATGTCAAATTATAACTAAATTTATTTCAAAGCTTCTTAAAACTTCTATAATAAATCAATCATTTATCTTTGAACAAAGAATTTTAAGAAATAGTTAATTACTTTTTGTTTTATAATTTTTATTTATTAACTATAAAATAATTTAAATAACTTTTCTAAATATTATATGTAAATGTTTAGTTAATAAGAACAGTATGAGTGATTTTACTGGTAACCTGAGAAATGACTTTGAACTCGTAACCTCTGGTCAGTGAGCAGGTGTCACAACCACCGGGCATTCTCACTTATATTGGACCAACGAGCAGCGTGTGCATCGTCCCCGCTTATAGCTCTATATTCTCTTCTTGGGCAGCCTATGAACGGTACCATATACCATCTTAGCCATCTGAATTTCCGGCGCGTCTATTGTAAATACATCTAATATTGCCTGAGCTTGAAGACATTACTGCCTTACAAATTATCTCATCATCTTATCTGGTGAGTACCTATCCATATGGCGAGTACAATCATAAAGTGTAATATTACAACAAGTCTCCTACTCTCCACGCACACATCCTCAAGTGTTCACTATTATACGTATATCTTTTCCTTAATATCTGGTGTTCAGTCACTATCACAGCTATCAGGGAGTTCCATAACTCATCTTTTCCACTTTATAGAGTTTATATTTTATATTCGTCCATGCTTTACGTGAGAATAACCTATTTGCAACTCTCTCTTCGCATGTCTCTCATCATTATAATTATCTTATTGCGTGGCGTTGTTCCGCTATTAAACTTCAATTCATATCTTGTTTCATTAATATAATTCCTATATATCCTCGATTTTGTAATCTTCATCATTATATTCTACTCTGTTACCGCCAAGCCATGATGACATATCCAATCTGCACACGCGCGAAGGAAAACCATACATACTGCTACAACCCTAACTCATTCTCATCATTTATGGAACCTCTTCATCTTAATAATGTGTTGATTAATTAAGAAGTACGTATTAATCTCACATTGATGAGTATTTTAAGTGTTGGTCGCATACAGATCTAGCGTGTTTTGTACCATGATCAGGCTGTATTTATGGGTTCCTAAGTCCCAGTGGTCAAATTAAATTATATTATATTCCCAAACAACTGTACTCGTTTCTTGTGAATAACGCAGAGGACGTCAATGAGTCTTTCTCTTTCATGATATACTATCAACAGATGTGCACTCTCATACGGGCAGCACCTAGAGTATATGTATGTGCACTGTTAGCTATGCTTAAGCCTCGTTTTCTTGCTCACTCTAGCTCGTGAATAAGAGATCTCCTCTATATTACCACATCTTGTATACACAGTGACATCTTAGCGAGAGAGTCTCTAAAGCGTAATAATTGGTAAGTTTCACTTAGTCCATAGCACACAGACACTTGTTTATTATCTATTATTATTATTAAAGTATATTTCAAACTGAAAACTATGCTGGGTTTCTGTTTGGGGTAAATTCCTTTTTGAGTAGCATTGGGTATAGAAGAAATTATGTGTTCTCTTAGCTTGTAGATTAGTTATGTAGTAAGAATTCCTTATCCTACTATTATTATGACCTCGTTATGATTAGATGGTCGATGAAATGAATTTTTATTTCGTTTCTTAATTTGTGAAAAATTGATACTTAGTGCTGGTTTTAAGACTTGTATTTTTTACTGAATGTGTTGTTTATTGAAATTTTATATTCTTCCAACCTCATTTTAAAAAATTCATTATTAGTCTATATTATACCATCTGTGTGATGTTGTGGTTTTATCAATAGTTACATCAAGAACACAGAGTTATCTGAATTGGATATTATAAAGTGTTATTTTTTTTGTATTATTGTATTACGTAATTGTGGAATTATAAGTATCATTATTTTTTTAAGTAAAGTATATATCCGTAGTTATTCAATTTTTATGAAAGTTTATCTACTTTATTAGCTTCCCTAAAATAGGTGCTAATATTTTGTCTATTTTACTGATATATGTATATTGAGAAATCTAATGTGAAAGCATAAAAGTCTTTTATAGTCTGCAGTCCTGCAAATCTTGTCTAAGAGCCCATGTGTTAGTCGGTAGATTATATTATCCATATCGCATATCATTTATTTAAATCACTGCTAATCGGTTTATGGCATGAAATCATTTGCGTCAGCTATCCGATGCTGTGGCTAATGGAATCTTTTATTAGAGTTAATAAAAAGGAAATGGATTTTCCGACATTTGATTTTTACTTTAGGATATAGAACTGTGAAATATTTTTAGCTTAACATCGAGGGACTGAATATATAATTTAAATGTTTAATGTGATAGATTGTTTATTTATTTTTATAAGTGAAGAATTAGAAAGTAGTTTTAATAAATAATAGCTTTGTTGGTTTATTGATGTGTGTTAGCGGCTTAGGAAGAACATTTTTGTATGTTTTTTTTGATTTATGGTGATTGGTTATACTTATGTACATGTGCGCTAAAGGTAGTGATGTAAAGCTTAGTTAGAGTGCGATTAGAACAACGTGTCTTATTAGCTTTGTTTGGGTGTGTGTGTATATGTACGGTTTATGTTGGATTTGGGATGGGGTGTATGATTTTGTTTTTTAGTGGTTGAGACTGACCTTGTTATGGCTTTTACTGTATGGTAGTGCTGTTTTAATATTGGTTAATCGTAACTCATCGAGCATGTAATATTGTGTGTTCACACCTCATTCGCGGTCAACACACGAGAAGATATATAACTGGAGTCTTATATATATCACTTATGAGGTAGTTTGATAAGTACACTCCGTGTTATATATATATCTATATATATATTTTAGTTTAACATTTAATAATAAATTTCGTTTCATTCATATGATGTATAATTATATTTTGTTTAATTTGTATTCATGTAAAATAAAAACTTTTGAGAATATTAATTTATACCATGCGATGTGTATCGATACCCCTACCACCGTGTGCAATGTTGATATCACACGACTTAGATATATATGACTCTTCAGATTTAAATACGCTAACTCCCCGTCTTGTCACACTCTCCTGACGACTATTAGTATATTTATTTATCGTGATACTTATTTGTGAAGGTGAAATATAGATTCAATTGTTAGCTCTAGAATTTTTATGTTATTTTACTGTTATGTGAATTGTATGTATATGATTGAGATGTATTATTATTATGATTATTATTTTGATTAATTTGTCCTTATATGTGCTCACCATGTGTAGTGTTATTCCAAAATTAATGTTGATTATTTATTATTAATTTGAGTTATATATTATTATTTATATTGATTAATTGGATTTAGTATTTACATTTTAGTTAGCTATTAATTATTTATTATTGTTTGTATTATTTTATGTATTATTATTATTATATAATTATCATTTTCATATCATTATCATTATCATTCACTTATCTATTATCGATTTAGTCATTATCGTGTATGTATTCGATGTTGATTATTATTATTTTATTATTATATAGTTATATTATTTAGTGCTGTATTATTATGTTATTGATTTATTGATGTTATTATGTATTGTTGTATAGAGTTTATAAATCTATGTAGTTTGTGATGATATTATATTTTATTATAAGTATAAATGTTATTGTGATTTAGCGTATTATTAACATTCTATTGTGAATGTTTTGAATTAATATCTTGATATTTGTTATTGCTATATATATATATAGATTTACTTATATTGTTGTGTAAGATAAATTCTATGTTGATAGTGTAAGTAAATCGTGTGTGGGTTAGTGAAGTTAGGAGATCTGTTTGGAGTAGATTATATAGTAATTTTATTAAACATAATATACTTTTAAAAATGAATGATATTATGATATTATTGAGTATCCTCTCCCCTCCCCCCAAAAAAATCATTTTCTGATTTAAAGATATTTCATGTATATTTGTAGTTTTCCAATATCTTTATGTGATTTTTATGTCTATAGTAATGAATCTGAGTCGTAGTGTAGTATATGTGCGTAAATATTACTGTGAGTAGCTTATGTATGAAGTGCTGTATTTGTAGTGTGATTTATATTATTAGCTTTGTTTATGGATGAGTTAATGTGTTGAGTTTGGTGATTTGATTATTATGGTGGTTGAATTATGGTTGTTATTATTGTTTATGGTTAATTTAGTGTTTTGTATTATTTGTATGGAGTGGGTGTGGGTGATTATTATTGTAGATTGTTGCTGAGGATTGTATATAATAATATAATAATGTGGATATTAATAGTGATGTAAATTGATGGTTGGTAACGATTAGTGTCTTATTTTGGTAAATGGTATATTATAAGTTTGTTGCATATGTTGTGGTGTATAAGGTCATAGTGAATGTGTGATTTAATAATCTGTAGTAAGTTTGAGTGTGTGTGATGTTGTGTTTGGATCATTGACTTATTACTGTATGTAGTTTGAGTGTTTGCATGTAGGTTATTTTTATGTAGATTATAATATTTATTATATTATTATTATTTATTATTATTATCTATATTTGTTTCACCTGTTATTTTGTTATTGATAAGAGTTGTATATAATAGTGTGTTATATATGAGTGTTCTTATGTCGATTTGTGTCAAAGTTAGCTGCCTGATGCTCATGTATGTGATTATGTGTGTAAAAAATTATATATGGTAAGTAATATGGAGTTGAATGTATTACACACCACAGCTGTGTAGTACAGAGAATATAATATACAAAATATTTATCGAGTCATCTATTTAGATATTGAGAATGTTTGTAGCTCTAATGATTATAGAATTGTGGATCATTATGTGAGAATGTTGTTATTATAGTATATACGATTAAACGTTGTGGAAATACTGCTGGTGTGTTTGTGTTTCATATAGAATTGATTGTATGTGTTTGTGTAGTAGTATATATATTTAGTGACATGTATATGCCTTGTTTGAATGAATGATGTATTGTATAGTGGTCTTGTAGTGTTCTGAAGTAGATTGCATATGTTTGTTGAATTTTTTAAGAGGTAGGACTATAGTTGTTGTGTGTTTCTCTGTGTGTGCATAGAGATGAGTATTCATTTGTTAAGTTTACTTTCTACTCTAGGAGAGTAGATAATAGTTAATATGTAGATATATATTGATATATAGGTTAGGTTATTATAATACATGTGTATATATATATTACTATATATGTGTAGTTATAAGAGTGTGAGGTAATATATGTTTATTTATAGGTTATTTACTGAGTATATAGTATATATAGTGATAGTATAGTGGTTATATATGTATGTATGTGAGTATGTATATAGTATGATTGTAGAGATATAGTGTATATATGTAGTAGTTGTACTATAATATTGATAACGTGAGTGGTATATACTATAAAGTGATATAAATAAATAAACATATATGTAGCAGTAGGTTAATAGATATAGGTATAAAATTAAATCACACTATGATATTTAATTAATAATTAAATAAATAAAAATATAAATAAAATATATAAAAATAAGATAAATTAGAAACGAGAGTAAGTTTTTGTTACATATTATTTATTTAAGAACAAATGTAATATTTTATGAATAAAAATTAGTATTCATTTTAAATGTAAATAAATAATACTATAATAAAAAAACATTATAATATACCATATAACCTGAAAAGTATATTATATCGCGATTTTATATATAAGCAAGTGTATTAAGAACGAGTTTATGAGTAGGTTGATAACAAGTAAATTTAATCATATTGTATAAGTAATAAGAGTCTGTATTTTATAATATTAATTTATATTATTTTTTTAGTTATTTTGATATTATTATAATACTATCAAATAAAACATGACGATTTATAAGGCAATAGTTTTAGTATAACCTAGAAACACCAAGAGCGTTGTATCATGTGTTGCTTAACTACTAAAAGAATAGGTCCAGGCAACGTTACAATACTATATCACCTTCATTCACCTACTTATGAGTGTTTTTATGATCATCTACTCATCTATATATTGAATTATTATATAATTATCTGATTTATAACTTTAGTTAATTTAAGGTTATGTAATGCTTAATATATAATATATGATTTAAACTATAGTTAAAACATTAATGTAGTATATGTTTATATATTTGCTAGTTAGCATAATAAGTTTAAAGCAGTTAAAGTATAAAACTAGTAATTAATGACAGTAAAAGTTTAATTAGCAGAATAAGCTAGAATATATTATATAAAGCAGTATATAAAGTCATAAGTTAAAATGAGCTCTCAACTCAACATACTAAGTAACATTCAAATAGAGCGGCAATGAATCTTAATATCCTATATTGATGTATTAATATGAATTAAACCAATGAGATAGTATACTAATCATCTATAATAGATTATAACTAGAGATTATTTACTGTCTATTTTTAAACAGGAATAAATGTTAATGATTTAGATAAACCACAGCTTTAATAAATTTGGTATCTACTCCACGAACACACGGATGTATCCCTTGACAAAAGAGATTGACATTGTTATCGTATATCCGCAATACGTGGCAGACAGTAGACAGAAGTAAAGGCGGTTAAGCATATTCTTGTATGAGATATGCTGGTAGTAGAGAGCTGGAGGAAACTGGTGAATGCTTTATAGAAGCTTATGTTAATATATCTAGAGCATTTACATATCTCGTGTACTAAATGAGAGTATATTTTAAGATATTATGATATCGCATCACATGGATAATATGCACTTTATATTTTATTCTGATATTTATTACTGACTCTTTAATGGTTATTATTATTATGTTATAATTATATTTGAAAATGATGAGAATATGTGTTTTATAAAGCAAGCTATAAAAACAATTCGAAATGAACACGAGGTTAATAACTCCAAATGTACTTATTATATTTATTATTCGATGTAGTAATTAGATAGCTAGTATATATATATCTAGAACATATGCATTATTGACGTATATTTACTTTATTAATCTCTTGTGTCGTGTATGATTCGAAGTGTGTGTGAAATCGCGAACCTTCTTTATCTGAGTAAGATGATGATTTATAGAGCTATTATGTACTTAGCTTCTATATATTGTTAAGTATGTAATATTTATTTTATTATTGTTATATTTATTTTAACTGTATAACTCCACTTTCGCTTAGCAAAATGTACGTGTGATCAGTGTAAGTATTAATTATGATTGTGAAGTATAGTTAAGCTAATAGCATACTACACTCTGTATAATAATTAAGTAATAACTTTTGCATCCGGGCACAAATTTGAAAATATAAAAGTTTGATAAATATATGTTTAAAGTTTATATAGCTATTATAAATAATGTAATTAATATAATCAATAGTAATTAGAAATATATATATTGATATAGAATATATATATCGATCATTGTGAATGATTTTTACAGGTTTATGTCGCAGGAACAATTAATTTTTATATATGATATAATTATAGATCTATGAGTTAAGTATAATATTATATGAGATTTAATTAATAGTAGAATACGCGTGACTCTACTTAAAGATTATGTAAGTATTTAGATATTTAAAGAGATATTTATTACATTTGATAGCACATCTGAGATATAAAAATTGAATATGTTAATGCAAGTGAATTTAGAAATGAAAACTTTAAACCAATTATATTTTGCTATGTTATTATATTTTTGAGGAGAATTTCAGCCAGGAGAAGATGTATTTTAAGATATATATTACATTAAAATAGTTCTATGATTTATTTTCATTAGCTGCAGCGCTAGAGATTTCATAATGGACTTTTTTTGTTATTCTGTATTATTTCTATAGGTGAATAAATTTCGCTTAATAGCAAAAAGGTCGTCTCTTAAGTACACGTCGTAAAGAGTTTTGTGTCTTTATTTAGACGGAAGACGACTCGATAGAATACAAGTGAGACTCGTGACGTCTTGTTATAAATACTGTGTTTTTAATTGATATATTTATTGACATTTAGTATGCATTCTATAAGAATTAGCTGAATAAAAGATTGAATAACGGTTAAAGAATATATCGACAGCAGAAAGAGTCGTAAGTACACGAATTCCAATAATCTGCAATGAGACTATTTGAAAAAGACGACGAAAATAGAAACGTCTAGTACTATAGTAACGTTCCTTTACGTGTGCATTGCGTTATGGTATATCATTAATATTTGAATGTTTCTATATGTCATACTGTTAACTTTAATATGAAATTATGCAAGATAGCTTGTATATAAGTAGATCTCTCGTGAATTAAGCTTTATGTTAACTACTATTAGCGAAGGTCATGAGTCTCTTGCTTCCTAGTTTTGCAACTGCTTGTGTCAATATTTGGGTACTATTTTGTTTTACTGAGACTTACTATAAACATGTATCGACTGTGACTCGTACTTGTGACCAGATTTACTGGATTATTGGCTTGATGAAACAACAGCCAAATCTTGATAATGCGCTTTTTTAAAAGATATGGGAGTCAGTACCTAATGACCCGATCATTCAATCAGGAGGGTAGCGCAAACAACTGCAAGTTATAACACTCTTCCAGTTGCAACTTTTGAAAACAATACTCAAAAAAACATTTGTCTCCGGTACAGACACTCTTTCATCCGAACTGAAATTAGTATTGCCTTTCACCGGGGTCCCGAAATGAACACAACTTTCTTTCCCATCGTTCATGGAAGGCATCATCTCTCTGTCTCTTCTCTCACTTTCGTGTAATATATGTACTTATATAATTATTTAGATATATATATATAACATATATCATATATAAGTAGTAATAGTCATGTTTATGACCCATCTATATCTTTTGATTAATATGTATCTTAATATTTAATTAATCTGATACCTAATGTGCTGGACCATCTCGAGATTAAACGAGTATTATATTTTGTTTTAGAGATAAAGCGCGTATGAGAGGTGTGTCAGTCCATTTTCTTATGTGTACTGGCATATGGTAGTCTTTCCATAATTTTGTTATATGAAGTTGATGAACGGAACACTTTTTGTTATTTAAGACGGAGTGTAATAAGACCAATATACCACTGAGTATGTAATAAAGAAACACAAACGATAATTAATAAACAAATTACTTTATTCGACACGTCAAGTCAGCACTGATACCATATGGTTAGTATGAGAGGTTATTTATTATATGAATAGGTATAAAACCTAAAGTAATTATTAACCTATAAGTCTATATCGTTTATAATGATATAATAAGGTTATTAGTACGAGTACAAAATATTTTATTGACGTGGGATTAAATACAGTAAATCCACAATAGGACCCAATAATAAGTATATGATAAATATAAATGTTGATATATATAAAAAGTTTTTAAAGTATTTACTATGTGATCGAAATATAATCCAAGTCATTTTAGAAAAAATAGTTATATAATTAACTTATTTTGACTTAGTCTATAAATATCTAATATATTGCCCTATACTTTTTTGTAATAGATTTATTTTATATAACAGGAATTGTAGTCCGTAATATATTACGATATATAGAGGTTATTTAGTAATAATATTTCCATAACGAGATAGAACTATTTCATTAGGAGCTCATTTATGTCAGCCCGAAAATGGTACGACACGTAAGATAATAAGTTAAATAAGTTAATATATACGCGGTAATTATGTTCGAGAAGTATGAAATTTTTTTGCTATATTAAATAGTTTTACCCATTTTGTACTCCTAGGTGTAGTTTCAGTCGAACAAGAGATGAAAAATAGACTCTGTGGATCCATGTCCTTTGATAGAACACTTAAAAAGTCACAATTTTCAGGGATAATAGATTTTATATAGTGAAAGTATATAAATTAATAATCCAGATGGGTAGTACTGTTCAGCTGGACTGTTCGCGAAACCCACATCTGTCGGGGACTCGAATGAGTCCCGGTCATTGTCGTTGAGTTTCTAGGAGACAGTTTCGCACTAAAAGCTGAGTGGTTTTGATTATTAATTTAATAAAGTTAATTAATTTTTCTTTAATAATATCATTTAATTAAAAATTGTAAGAATATTAAAATTGTTCAATAAATTATCATTAAAGTTAAAAATATTTATTCTCTCTGTTAGAAAATAAAATTAGTGAAGCAAAAATTTCCCTCTCGAATTTACCTGACTAGGAAAGTAATAGATAGTAATAAGAATAACAAGTGTAATAAAAAAGAATGCGCCTTTTTAATATATTTGTCGTAATTATGTCTAATATGCCTCACATAATAAGTAGTTATGACCCTTACTATGTATTTTGACGCCTAACTATATGATAATATATGAGTGGCATATATTATAAGTTATCTAAATATCTATGCTTATTATATGTGAAGTACGAAGTACTATTAATAAGGTAATGAGATGTTATACTCCAGATACTTATGTCCTATGATTTTAGGGTATTCTTAGTTGATATATACTGTGTAAGAGTATATATAATAGGTTATAAAATAAGATATATTATTATTGAGTAGCAGTTGCAAAAATTTGTATTACTACATTATTTATAATGTATAATATATATATGTGTGAACTACTATTAAGTATACCATTACCACTAATAGGTATATTATATCTAATAATTCTAACAATAATAATCTATTAGAAGAATAGTAAAATTTTAATATTTGACCTCATATTGAAAATTTTTACTACATTGTATAGTAATACGTGGTCTAATTCTGCTGAGTAAATATAAATGTTAAATATTATATGTTATAAATACAATATTCTGATAAAAATAATTAGTTTATACACAATTGAATTCTCATTTAGAAGTAGGTATCAGCTATTAGCTTAAGCTATTTTTCTATTTAGAATTTAGTTAGATTAAGAGCTAGTAAACAATACATAGTATTCATTACTATGTGATTTACTAATTTGTGTTGTGGAGCAATTACGATCATTTACTGTATAGATTTGGTTATCCAATTAATATCTGAGTATTCGTGTTAGATAAGTGTTAGTGAGTTATATAGCTTTATTTCTAAATGAATATTGATTACATATGTTATCCCCGATAATAAATAATTAGTAGTTTATGTTAGAGAGGCAGAAAATGAAATGTACGGCATATCTTATGCTTTTGAGGTGCTATTATATATATGCAGTACTGTATTATATTTTATTTCATGGGTCGTGCAAGTCTGTGGCTTACGTAGTTTTGCGATGGTAGGGTTGGTGTATTTTCTCTTTGAAATTAATAGAGTTTTGGCGTTGTTACCATATGAAGAGTACATATTGATGTATGATAGTTAATCGAGTTTCTAATAGTGATATGGGATTAAGAAAATATAGTTGTAGAAATTGTCGCTTATCGAGAGCAGTCGAATCTATGGTTGGCGTGTCTATTTGCAGTTACCGAACAAAATGTCTCTCAATATAATCATATTCCACTACACGAATCATGCATATCTGGATGTTTTCTCTTGTATATATAGTGCTAGCTCTATCTATCTATGCGTCGTATATCATTGGTGTAATATCACACAAGAAGGAAAATACAGCGCATAGAGTAGACGTACTTTTTTATATTCCGGGCTGAGTCGATGTATAGAATTGAATGTTTGAACATAAATCTCGTTAGAAGAGTTGCTATAATATTAAGAATGAATAAATGTTCGAGTATCAGTCTTTTTGCTGGTGAATATTTTTTTGTTCTGTCTTGATTAGTATTTATGATTGTATGGATGGTGTTGTTTGATACTTACTATTTCTTCTGAATTTGTTGGAAAGATAAGCTCTCATAAGAGTATATCGTTTATGTAATTATGTCTCAGATCCCATCCACACACTTGGTGTCTTAAAAGCAGAATGTAGTATTCTAGTACATGGTATTAAAGTCATAAATTGCTCAATTGATAACTTTGAGAAGGATATGAGGCTTTTGGGTTATCAAATTTTGGGGTAAATATCTAAGTGTTGGTAGAAAGCTGATTTCTTGAGTTCTATGATGAACCCAATCTCGTAGTCGTTTGCACACACCTGGAGAACTGATAACGTTATGTGAACAATTGATGCAGCACTCAACTGCTTGAATTATCAGCGGAGGTGTTTGACTATATTTAAATTTCAGTCTTGTGGTATGGAACGTCTCATTAATCATTGCCTTAATTTCTTGTGTCAACAAATAGATATGTATTGGTTTTCATTAACTGTAACTGTAAGTGGCCAGTCCAATTTAATGCAGTATAAGTTGTCGTCTTGGCTGTAATATTTAACGATGGAATTTGTATCAGTTCAGGGGATACATTTTTAGTGTCGGTAACTTTAGCGGCGTATATTACTGGTCTACATCATGACTAAATAAATTTAATTCAAAGGTATCTCTCCTCTTCCGTGTGATTTTCTGGTTGTACGTGTCCAATCATGTCAACGATAATTATTTTCTGTGGATTAGAGGCTCTTATAAATATGCTGTCTTAGCTTTTCAAGTTCGAGTTTATTCATTGGGATCTCTGAACTTCTTCAGGCAGAAATGCGAGACTTAATGTTTATTATATTTTTACTTGAAGTATAACAATTGTGGGTTGCATCTACTACCATGCTGATAAGTAGTAGACTGTAGTTTGTGAATCAATATCCATGTTTCATGCTGTATACTCTAATTAACATATGCTGTGTCCAAACTTTCAAATGTCCCTGGATGGATTCTGGTTGGGTGTTGACAACATATAATCTCAAAAATATTCTACTTTCTGCTGGTGTTAACCACTGTTAATGGACATTCCCTGGATCCTTTTCGGCGACATATGATCTTCAAAGATTTATGAAATGTATTTCGTTTTGATAATTCGCAATACACATTTACGTTTAGATGGTGATATCCGATGTTAATCTGTTCATATAATCAAGTCAAGGGCAATATCAGTCAATGTGGTGGGGTGGTTATTTCTTCTTTTCCAAAGTTATATACAGGGATCTTTTCGCAGAATTTTAACTTTTATCCATTTAATCACATGGTACCCGTTTTCCTGTATTTTTTCCGTGTTACCGTGGCGCAGAAATGTGTGCAGAATACATGAGAGACGTAATGTGATGGTAATTCGATTTGGTTTGTCTGAATGCCAAGCAAACACGTGGATTACAAAGGAGCGTCCTGCATTTATTTATAGACGTCAAGTTGTTACTATGTGGGTATTTCATTATGTAGGTTTATACCTCAGGTTTATAGGGAATTTATTTTTGTTATTTAATCAAATGTTCCACCACAAGCAAGATATTGGGTATGCAAGTGTCTGAGAATTGACTGATGATGCAATCATGTATTTTCTCTAAAACAAATAGATATTATATGCTCGTTTAATATTATGAGGAATTGGCCAGAGTATTTAGGTAATAACTTATGATCAAAGTAAGATAGGTATAGTATTCTCATTCTGTAAAAGTTATTTATACTAGTATATATAGTAAGTCAAACTAATGGCTGCTTTGTTTATAGTGTTCTATTGTAGTGATATAGATGATCCACTTTCTCTCTTCCATTATACTTGAATTAAGTTTCTTGCTTTTTGCGCGTTAAAGTGTATAATCTCATATATGCCGATGAAGAAGAGTGTGGTTTTATCCCCATTTTTTCCTGTTGTTCAGAAGTCACTTTGCAGGGATTTTATTTATTCTTTTCCTTTCTGATTTTTGCTCAGTATGATCGATCGTCGTTGGAATCGTTACTCCTATATACTTTTTAAAGTCTTCTATTTATTAAGAATTAGCGTGTTTTATATCCTATTCAGATAATAACAGTTGCTATCGTCACAACCGAGTGCTTTATCATTTGTAAAATTCAGTTCTTCAATTTGCAAAGTGATGAGTATCCTATGACTTAGTAATTGTGTTTTTTCTGATTTTCACGTAAGGTTGTATGAGTACTGAGTAGTTCCTTCAAATATTCATATAAAGAATTGGAAAATGTTCAGAAAATGTGTCCATGAACAGGCTAGAGGAATAGATTATTAGCTGTTTTGTCTTCATTCGAGTTTCATATAATTATTGAACGTTTCGATCTCTTCTGCTGTCTTTTCTTGTACGTTTTCAATCTTTTTAAGCATCCTTCTTCCATCTGAATGTGCATATTCCAATTAAATATTAGTCGAAATGTATCGTATTGATCCAGATTAAAAAATACTACTTCAGTTACTGGTTCTTTAATTTTTGCGAAATGTTACAGATTAAAAAAGATCTCTATGCAGTTATAGGTAATGGAACATATTCGAACAGATTTTCTCTGCTGATCTTACTAAATGAACACAATCTTTTTCGAAGAAAGTGGGGTGTGTGTTTACCTTTTCTTTGTCAAGTGAACAGGCTTTCTTGTAAAATTAGATTGATTTTATGAGGTATTCGGAGCTAATCATATGTAAACAATTTTCGGGAAAGGAAATTTTACTCCAACAAAAAAAATTTATTTATAGTTGCTTTAGAATAATATATTCCTGAACAATTATTTTTAAAAATCCATCTTAAGTAAAGGAAGAAAACTGGCCCAAGAGTTGTTGATTTAGATCATATTCCTGTGTGAAGTAACTTTAGTAACCGTTTCTTATTATCGAATGTGATTCCGTCCAATTTTTTCAAGGGGAGGAGAATATGCCCCATACGATACAAATGATCTTCTGGGAATATAGACTAGTACCAACTCGAGTCAGGCTTAACTTTTCATAGCACGCACCTGGCAGAATCATTGCAGATCAATCTCATAAATAGTTGAGCTCAATGCCTGTCACTAAAATATTAGCATACTAGTCATTGAAAAATATATATGGAGTCGTTTTGTATCTACAATCGATTGATAATTTCAATAAGGAACATATGCCAGTGAACATGTAAAATCAGATTTCATCCTTAACGAATATTATAAAAACATCTAAATATTCCTTTAGTTACACTCAGAGCCAAATAAAAAGACGATCATACTAAATAACTCATTTCTAATATGCGCCAGTTTATTTACCTTATTTGTAGTTTTTCTACATCTCATGAAAGACGGCTGAGTTCGACGATCGAGGTGAGAGAGCTTGTTTCACCCCCTGTTTTCTAGGGTTATTTTTATCTGTTGAGACATAACCATATTAATATAGTGCTTTCATTTACTTTTAGGCTATGGCCATATGTTTCTCAAGTAGAACTTTGTCTTTTTTTATATATAATCACAAGTTGGGTTTTCTTATAAAAAAGTAATGTGACTACTACGTGTTAAGAAAGTAGTTATTGTAAAATGGTACTTTAGATATAAAAAGTATATCTATATATAGTAGGCATACTCATAGTATTATTATAGGCACTATGATGGCATACTCTAGTGTAGCTAACCTATAGTGTAGTATACACTAACTTGTGACTACTAAACTTTCATTATAGGCACTCACTCTATTATCAACTACATTGAGTATACTATACTCTATAAATTAATTTGCGTGCCACTGACTATTTGACAGATATTATTTGAAACTAAGCTATCTGCGAGTTCCGTGAGGTCACAATCAACTGGGAAAATGTTCTTAATGTAATCATGACACTATAGTATATAAATTATTAACTAATATAAGAAAGTATATATATATACTAATCCCTACATTACTTCCATTACGGCAGATTATAGATTTCAGAGTATTTCAAAGGTGTAAAGATACAGATATATTTGAACCTAATTAGTACGGATTCTGTATTAATGGTGCAGCACATATAAAATATTCATAATATTCCAATTATATATGACCATATACTAAAGTGAATAGTAGTGTATAATATATATACGCATCATTCAAATAGTATTGAGCCATTAACAATGTATATGAGCCATCAAAGTGTTATAGTATATATAATTATAATTAATCTAGGAATACGTTGAGTAGGGCTAATATAATATTGCGTTATATAGGGTTATACTCAGTACAATATAGTATATATAAATATAGTTATGTAGATAATAATAGGCGTATTGATAGGTTGGTAAGTTCACGTGATGTAATAACGGTGTATAGTATTATCGTATATTAAGGCTAGTTAAGTTGTATATAAATGGATATGTAGTATATAGTGGTGAAAGTGGACTATAAGTCGTTATATATAGGTATATGTAATTTTAAGGTGTTTATTAGGCTAGTTGTAGAAATGATATATCCATGTTGACGACTTTAACCGTTTGTTATGTGGTAAAAACCCAAGATGGAGAATTTAACGTGTTTTTAGGGCTCGGTGTGAGATTATTAGGCCTAACCTTCCTAAATTGTGACTTCAACTCCAAGATTCATTTCAAAAAGATTCAGTATTTATGAAGACAACTGAGTGGAATCTTAATATATGGGTAGAGAAATAAGGAGTCTAGGCTAAAGTGCCCAAACAGATGGGTGGTAGTAGCGCTTATAAAGAAAATTTAAATCCATTTAACCATTTTGGTGTACTAAAATTAATCAAAATGCTGAATAAATATTTTGTTATTTGTTATAGTCCTTTACATTATTATATTACATATTTTTTAATTTTAATAATAAAAAAGTCTAATATATTTAAATGAAGTTTGACATAATCTAATATAATTGGATGAAGTTTAATAGATATAATCTAATATATAAGTAATAGAATAATACTTAATAATAATATGAATGAGAGTAGATGAATAAATAATAGATAATAATAATAATCATATTAATAATAATAATAATAATAATAATAGGATAATTAGATTAATAATAAATAATAATAGCATTATATGAATGAAGATGTTACATATATGAATATATAAAAATATTGCTTCGACCTTCATCAGAAGACATAACGAAAGAATTGCCCTGCGGCAATTTCTTGTAGGATTTAGGGCAAGTCTTTCAAGGTTACTCCAGCCTTTTCAAAGGAGTTTAGGACTCACCTGTAAGGACGCTTCGGAATGAGGCAAATGGGTAGAAAACAGGTGGGATAAGGTGGGAGGGTTCACCGCTTAGATTAATAATAGATAACAATGAAATATCGCTGAAAGGAATATAACAATAACTTAGCGTATTAGATATAAGTATATGTGACCAAATAATAATAATAACTAAATAATTAAAATTTATCAAATAATGATCAAATAAACAAAATTACAAATAAAATAGGCATCTAATGAGACTCACATATAATCATAAAAATAATAAGTAATTTAAAAATCAAAAATAAATAAAATAATAGGTAATAAATATTTAGATAATAGAGTGCGGCCAAAATATTTAGAGATACTCCAATTGAGAGTAATAAGAACACAATAAGGAGTAATATAGTAAATACTCAGAAAAAAAATAATTAGGAAGTTTCTATAACAAAATATAATAATAAATAATAATAATCATAGTGATAGTGAGGATATACTAAAAAAAAATAGATAATGTATTAATTGGACTCTCAGAACTAAATGAATTAAATGATAGAGGTATATCTCTCAATGAAATAAATGGTAATCTTCAAAAACTATGATAATAGGAATTGCTACTCATATAAAATAAATAATAAATATAATATATATAAAGTGAGGAGATAATCTAACTAAAAATAATAATAAATGAAAATAATGCAATTTAATAAATAGAAGAAAACTTACTTTATATAATCAAAAATAAAATAAATAAATAATAATTATATAATAATGATGTTAATATTAATATGTTATAAATGAATAATGATAATAATAATAATTTGGATTAGATAATAATTAATTAATTAATATCTACAAATAAAAATAATAAAAAATTAAGAAAGGGAATAATGTAGGTGTCAATAAGTCACAAAATAACAAATATATGAATATCAGAATACAAACAGTCTACATAACAAAATATAACTAATGAACAATAACTCTCAATAATAATTCAAAATAATAAAATAATGAGTAATAATTTAAATGATATTAAATCAAAAAAAATTATAAAAATAAACAAATAGAATTGACAGAAATTATCTCAAAATAATATAAAAAAAATATATTACTTACTCTAACAAAAAATATATATAGAGAGAGTTATAATAATATTATAATTAATAATGAGATAATTTATCACAAAAAAAAATTAATTAAAGTATAATAATAATATCCTTTTCAATATAAATAAATTAGAATAATAATAATAATAATAAAGAGATTTTTCATTAAATCATATTAAACTAAAGAAACGGCAAAACCAAATAAAATATTTGAATGGTATACTCAATCAAATAAAATAGAGAAGGCTCATATAAGTCCTAAAAGAGTTCCTCATTCTAATTAAGCAGAACTGCAACACTGATAAACCTTTAACGATAATTAATAATAATAATAATAATAATACATAACGGATTTGAGTGAATAATAAAAAAAATCTACGCAAAAATGGATTACAGATGCTCCAAACGCGAAAAATAACTCCATCTAAGTTTTGACTTTAAGAGGAGAGAGACACCCTCAAAACTAATAGACTACCTCTAATGGTGCACTCTCTCAAAGTTACTGCGATGAGTCACCTGCATTTACACATTTTATTATGACTGATGTATACTTTTCCAAATAATAATCACCCTTTATTCTAACTCTTACATATGCGCTTGTCGCCATAGTTCACTATTCTCTCGGGTCAGTGTTCAGTTATTTGTCGATCTCTCTTGCTTCCTATATCGTCAATTTACCATATATTGGTATCATAATAAGTACGCGATAGAGCGACGTTTGTTACATCAGGTATTCGTTTGAATAATAAATAAAAAAGAATATAAAGGGGTTGGCATTTTAGCATGCAAGAGAATTTTATCATGCATTGTGATCACTTGTATGCAAATAGGCCATTCTTATAAATAGAGTAGACTAATACAAGTCTTCTCTCTAAACGATTTAATATATTAGCTATAACATAAGTCTACGAAGGTGTATAAAATTTACCCTGAGTTTTAAATGTTGGTTAATAGGCTTATAAAAAGAGAAGGGGAAAAAGGAAAGTAGAAACATCGTGTTCATATCGATGTATACATGAGTTTCTATTGCCTATATTATTTGATTCACTATGTTCAAGTAAAAAATTAAAGTTAATAATCTTTGTCAGAGTCTATTTAAAGTGTATAAAAAAAAAAATAATTTATACTATATATTAAAATATGTTTATGTCAATTACTCAATGCTGAAAGTTCGTTTAGTGTGTGTATTTTTGATTACTTTATATTTTGTTCAATAAAATGATATATGTATATATATAATACTATATAATTGTAATATAATATTTTATATATATAATATTAAATAAATATATATAAATTATTATGAATATATATATATATATTATATATATATATTAATAATTAATATTTATATATATAATATATATTATTATAATATTATATATAATAGTATTATATATATTTAATGTTTAATTAAAGCTGTATAGGTAGAAGGTATAGATAAAGGATTAAATATTATAATAGTATGATAAATATTATAATACAATATAATAGTATATAATATATATATATATATATATATATATATAATATATATATATATATTATATATATATATATATTATATATATATATATATATAGTATATATATTATATATTAATATAATAATAAATATATAATATATTTAACTATTATAATATATTAATGTACTAATATAGATTCCTTAATTATATTATATATGATGTAGTAAACTATTACTTAAATACTCTTAATTAAATATAACTATCATTATATTTAATACCTGTGATAAGTTATCCGAATTATGATACAAATTATTTATAATGTCCTGACGTAAAATGTCAAGATATTTATGAGGTGAATGCTAGAATGTGATCTATAATATTATTCTAACATCCCGCAGGTATATAATGGCGCATTAGTTTTCCTATATAAGTCTCACTATATAAAAAATTCCATGAGGTTCACAATATTAATATATTATAATAATTAATATAATAATATATATATTAATATATAATAATATATATATAAAAATATTAATATATATATATATATATATAGATAATAATATATATATTAATATAATATATATATTATATATATATATTAATATATAAATAATGATTATAATTTATATATTATATATTATATTAATATATATAGATATAATATATATATATTAATATATATAATATTATATTAATATATATAATATATATATATATAATATATAATATATAGTAAATATATATATATGTATATAGATTACACTAATAGATCTCACATCTTCCTAAATATATTACTAACATGTATATAGATTATAATTAATATATAATATATTAATATATATATATAATATATATTATATAAATATATTATATATATATATATTAATATATATTTAATATCATGATTGATATATGATATATAGATAAATAATATATATTTATAGAGTACTAATAATATACCATATATATTATTAAATCACAATAAATATAAGTTAATATTACTTAATATAGTTAATTAATATAATTAATAGGGATATTATAATAATTAATATGATAGATAATATAATATAATAATATATAGTATATTATTAATATATTAATTTATATATATAGTATATCTTAACATATATAGTAAATTCTCAGGAGATAAAATAAAATACTTAATAAAAATAAATATAAAATTTAACAACTAATAATTACAGGAGATATGTGTCGAAGAATGAAAAGAAAAGTATATACCACTCGTAAATCATTTGCTAAAAAATAAAACTTTGCAGATAAATAAGATAAGTATTTTTAAGGTAAAATGAGAATTTTTATTACAGTTTTTATATTCAGTTTTATAGTAGATATTATATAGGAAATATTTATTTTTACATCATTATATCTCAATATACGAAATTAATAAGTAATCTTATAATTTTCTGGAGTTTGATTGCGACGGTAATTTGTGAAAGATGCGCCTCTGCTATTAAACAAGAATAAGCAGAGTTAAATCATGATTTATGAGTTTTTTTTTAAGGGAAAGAGAATGGAATATGCTCCTCCATGCCAGAGAGAGTCATCTCAGTTGCGAGTTCTGCACACACCTAGGAAATAATCCCGTCGAAATGATAGTCATTGCGTGAGATTTAAAATAGTACAACAACATGTCTTACCAATTAGCAGGACAAAAGTGCTTAAAAGAGGTTTCTTCTCACAAGGCAGGAGCTGTTCCTGAGGAGGGCTTGAAGTCATAGTGCAGAGTATAGAGAAGAGAAAATAGTTAAAGGAACCCAGAGGAGTAAAGAGTTAAACTGTATAAAGGTGTGGGATTAGACCCTAAAAAGGCTTAGTGTATTGTTATACGCCTCCAAAGCTATCGAGGATGCTGGTAAGAAGGTATATCTTGTGCTCAAAGTTATTAGTAATAGAGATTTGATAAGCAAGTTCGTTAACTTTATTTTGAGAACCAAAGGAAAGCCACTGACAGTTGTAAGGGATTTATGATAGCCTTGGGATTGGGTGGGTTTTCCATCCTTTTTTGCCCTCCTTGAAAAGGGCCCTGACCATGAGTGGTGGTAACGTGAACATTGAAATCACTTAAATTGACGATTTAGGAAAGATGAGAATACAAGAGAGTGTTTTATTTGGAGGTAAGATAACCAAAGAATTTATATATTTTCAATAGAATAAGGAGATAAATAAACAGAGATGAATTTATATTCAGGACTGCAAGAGAGCCGAAGTTATAACGTAGAAATATGATTGATTTCAAATACCTTTTTGTGCTACTCCAAATTAGTGACACTATAAGAGACAACATCGTTGCTCACATACGTGGAAGAGTCGCTTTCCTGAAAATTGAGGATAAAGAGGGAACAATATAATTTACTGTTGGAGCTCTCTCTCTCTCTCTCTCTCTCTCTCTCTCTCTCTCTCTCTCTCTCTCTCTCTCTCTCTCTCTCTCTCTCTCTCTCTCTCTCTCTCTCTCTCCTCTCGAACATGCATGTTATATAATGGAGTCCCCAAGGGCGCCATCTTATCACCAATACTCTTTAACCTTTTTATGCACGATTTACCAAAACCCACATCCTCCGCTATAGAAATCAACAGTTATGCAGGCGACCTCACATCACAGCTTAAAGCTCGTCCATAAATACAAAAGACAGAACAAGTTTCATATATAAACCAATTGGGACAAATGCTGTCATCCAAACAGAATGGATAGCATTCACAATAAATCTCCGTCACACTAATTACACCTGACAGAAGAGATTCTGATATTAATCCAACAGTTCTCCTGTCAAACAACAGACTCTTTCTTAGCCTAACTTTGGATACACACATGACATTCATTCCCAAATAAGCAACATTTAATCTAGATGCACACATAAACTGAGTGGGATTAAATCCCTTTGTGAAAACCCGCTTAGTGCTACAACTAAGGACCCTCACAATGTTTACATCCGCAAGCAAAAGCTTACCTATTGGCTCTAACAATATCAAGAGTCAAAACACTCAAAACTAGAGGTCGTTCAAATAAAAGCTTCTAAGAATAATAACAGGCATACAGCAACCCCCGACACCAGAAATAAAAAATCTTCATCAACCTGTACTACTCTAACATATTCACCCCCACACCGCTCCCCAAAACACGTTCATTATTAACAGTTCCAAACTGATAAACAAAGAAAGACCTCTGAATTATTCAAACAACACATAACTTCAAAGGGCGTGTCCATCGAAATATTCCGACAGAACCATCCCTTAATCGTCAAACCAGAGTGGATGCTGTACCGTTCCGGTCTGGGCAGCATCTTCCTTCAAGGAATAATGATACATAGATTTCATAATGCTCCTCCCTCCACCGTCCACTCCACCAAACAAACGACGACAGAGACACCTCTTGCTAACTGGAGTGCGGACTTAACGGCATCAGACAGTAACTTTGGATACGCTTGCTCTGGACGGATCTATGGGCCAGCTTGTTGTGGTGACCAAAATCTCGAGATCGGGTTTTTATATATGTTTTTAATTGTATTAATTTTAAATGATTTTCGATGAAACTTCTTTTTAAATAAATGCTAATTTAGCAGTGTCTTTGTCGTTTTATCTCCTGTAGAACCTAATCTAACTAATCCTAACTAACCTAACCTACCTAACTAGACCAACCTAACTAACTTACCAAAAATAATAAAATGCACAATTGGAGACATTTTTTAAAAATTTTGCTACCAAAAAAATGCTAAATTATCTTTAAACAATATTTTTTAATGAAAACTATTTAAAACAAAAAAAAAACAGTTCAAATTCAAACAAGACTATCACTATATATATATTATATATATATATATATATATATATATATATATATATATTATATATATTATATATATATATAGTTATATATACATATATATATATATATATATATATTATATTATATAATATATATATATACATTACTATCATATTAAAAGATTTATTCACAACACGAACGGCAAGAACTTCTATAGTGTCGTCGATTTGTGAGAATTCTACTTTTGGGTTATCGCAAATATCATTTTTTAAATAAAGAGAGATTCTATAAGTGACATAGTGTGTTTATGTGTGTGTGTGTGCGTGTGTTTGTTTTTGTTTGTTTTTTGTTGTGTGGTACGTGAGGGTAACGGGTGGTTTTTGATGGGGGTGTGGAGTAAGGTTGTGCAATAATAGGTTGATTGCAATTGACAGATTTATATGGTATTTCAAGCACGGTTTTAACAGTATAATAGTATAATGAGTTTGAGAAAAAAAATAAGAAAAATTTTAATTTTTTTACATGCTCATACAAAACATTCAACAGATTTTTTAATTAAAACAACACATACACACACATACTTACACACACACACACACACACACACAACTGTCTCTCTCTCTCTCTCTCTTCTCTGTGCATCTCTCTTCTCTCTCTCGTCTTCTTCTCTCTCTCCCACACACACACACACCTCACACCCCCACCCACCCACACCACAACAACACACATACACACACAACCGACACACACACATTTAAGAAGCAGTAGAAATATAGGGACAGTAAGAAGCCACACGGTGCCTATCGAGACTGTCCCAGTCAACTAATAGAACCAATCACCAAACATGCTCACGCAATACCACAAAGCATCCTAGGGCTTGTCAATAACTTACATAGTATACACAAAGTCTACAATTAAAGCAAAAAAACTATAGCTAATAAAGTACGATTTTGCTAACCACCTACAAGCTTAGTTAACTCTTCTTATAGAAATAGCATGCAGTTTAACCTTAATAACTACTGTAATTAAAAACCAGTCAATTTGGCTTAGACAAAATATACAATAATGATATCCAAATTTCCATAATACCTATTCAATCCTTTCCTTAAATGTTGCAATGGAGTCGAACTCAACAACCTCCTGTGGCAAACCATTCCAAAAACTAACAACCCTTTTACTGAATGAAAGCTTTCTTATATCAAGAATGGCATGCCTTTTTTTCTTAACTTTTCCTTATAGTGCCCTCGTTCCGTGGTCTACTTGAGAGACTTTATTGGTCCCTGTATTTTATCAATAGATGGTAAAATATTGTTGTAGACTGTATCATGTCCTCTGAGAATGTCCTTTCTACAGAAACATTTCCTAACTCCTTCAGGCTTCTGTCCTGATGCTCTTACTTTCAACACCCAGAAATCATCCTTGCTGTTCTTAATACGTTGCACTCTCTTTATCAGTCACACACACACACTAAGTTGACACATTATATATAATATTATAGTATAATAATATATATATATATATATATATATATATACATTATATATAATATATATCAGTATATATATATTATATATCTATATATATATAAATTTAATATATATATATATATATATATTATACTATATATATATATTATAATCTTCTCCTTAAATAAAGGGGGGAACTTTGTGCACATATTCTAAAACTGACCTAACATATCTTATTAATATCAATGTCAGTTTACTTATAATTGCTTAGCTAGCTTATCCTCATGGTAGCACCCTTAGATTAGCATTCTATTTCAGCTTTATTTCTTGCTTACTAAACGCTGATTAACTACTTTCAAATTATGCTTATCATCAGACCTAGTATCTTTTGTTGGTTCAAGACTCAAGTCAATCCATTCATAATCGTAGTTAAAACTTTATTTGAATACCTTGTGAAGAAACTACAATACATTTTATTTTGAAATTCTTTGACCTTTATCTGCCCACCCATAGAAGTCTTTAATCGCAGATAATTTTGATATCTTTATGCAGTCATCACTAGTTCTTACTGAGCGTAAGCCACTTGGTATCTCTGCAGCAACTTAAAACCTTATTCAGTTTAAGTCCCTGGTCTATTTTAATTTTATAAGCTTATTTAGGGTAAGGATTATCCTATGAAGAGATCAAATAGTGGCCCAGGAAACTCTATCAAAATTTAATAGAGCCATTGGTTCCAACTTACTTTTCACTATTTCGGAGCATGATCTATATTCTTTATGGGTTGAGCCATTTTAGTCTGCTAAGTAATTCAAGGATCTGTCTGATGATTGGCTTATATACCATGGGAGGTCCGACATTGCGTTATAGAAAGATGAGTTTAAATATACCAATGATTACCCCAAACTAAAAATTTCTGTCAGCCCGCCGCGCTGCGTTAGCCACCTGTAATCTAGGACAATATTGAGGCTTAAGTAGGCTTTTTAGTGTTACCAGCCTTATTTAATGGATTTATGATTAAAAGCTTTCTTGAATGTGATTAAATTGTGTATATTTAATGATCTTTAGATTTGGTGATCTCTTCGGTCAATTCGTTACGTCCAGTAATGTATTCTCATAGAATCTAGAGTGTGTTGTACTGACATGATTTAGCCTATATTAGGATTTACAAGGGTACTACACACACGCACCATACAACTCACAATGTTTCTTTTTTATGGGTTCACACATCCACACTTCGTTAGGTTAGGTTAGGGTTAGGTTGGTTTTTAGGTTAGGTTAGGTTAGGTTTAAGGTTAGGTTAGGTTAGGTAGTTTAAGTTAGATTAGGTAAGACTTCGTTAGGTAGGTTAGGTATAGGTTAGGTTAGGTTAGGGTTAGGTAGTTAGGTTAGGTTAGTTAAGTTTTTTGGATTCGTTAGGTTAGGTTAGGTTAGGTTAGGTTAGGTTAGGTTAGGTTTGGTTAGGTTAGGTTAAGGTTAGGTTTAGGTTAGGTTAGGTTAAGTTTTTTGTTGGATTCGTTAAAGAAGACTCTAAGTAAAGAGATTTTTTTTTTACAAATGTTCTATCTCATTTTCCTGTCTACCATTTGGGTAAATATAGGTCCATTTCAATTAGCTCTGAACAATATTTTTAACATTATTGTTATTCCATTGATGATTAATGAAATGGAAGAGATTTATGGCTCAAAAAAATTAGCACTATATATGGCTGGCTTTTTAGGTAAATTTTATTCTAAATGCCAGCGATTGATTGGTGCTCCTTTTTTTCATTGATTTAATTTTTCAATAAGTATAAATATAACTCTAACTAGTGTGTAATGTTTAAAATTATGTAAAGTACGATAGTATAACGAGAATGAGTGCATAACATTGCAACCGGAGCGAGAGTTTTTCGCAGAAATTAGTGAGAAAGATATAATCTATCTCTTCTATGGGTGTAGACGAAATAACGCACTTAATAAAATAGTTTTGCAACTGAGATGAGCCCCAGCGGAGCGAAAGTCTACGCAGTACACTATGATTGTATTTTTTAATGTAAGTAATTATTTTAATATTACCGTTAATATAATTATTATTATTATATTAAATTTACCACTACGCCTATATTATATATATTACCCTCACTTTTTATTATTATTTACTTATGATGACGTTTAGACGCATAACGCTTAGTAAGGTGCGCACATTCGAAGTGTTATTAGTTATGATTATTATGACGACAGTCCATCAATCATTTACACGAGATGTTCATTATACATCAATCATATCATAGTAATATAACATTAAACACAACATGTATACACAAGACACCCACACCTCAACACGTATCACACACACAACCCACACACACAGTTTTACCACATATCCTCATATATATATATATATATATTTTCATTTTTTTTCTCTCTCTATTTCATACTAACCTAATCTCCTTAGTTAGTTTAATAACCTATATGACCTACCTACTATGTTTTGTAATTTTTAGTCCACTGCCTACTTACATATATATATAATCATTACATTCTACTCTCTTCTGACACCTGAGCACTCATACTGACTATTATATAATAGTATAGTTATATATATATATATATATATATATGATATATATAATATATATATTATATAATATATTATATAATATAATATATTATATATAAGGTATAATAATAATAATATAATAAAAACAACAATCAAGCAATCCAATAACTCACTAAATCATATAATAAAACTCAAAAATAAACTACAACACAATAATAATAATGAATAATAATTAATAATAATATAATAATAATAATCAAATCACAAACACTTTTTACACTCACATAATAGAGACATCAGACGCAGTTAATCCACACTAGTTTTGAGAGCAATTCTGATATAACTAGTTTCTGGACAGATCGCAAGCCGTATTTCGAGAGCTTGCACGACATCGTGGTCCCGCTTTCCCGCTACTGCGACTCTAAGCTCGTTCTGGCCATTTCATGTACTTGGGCACAGCGAGAAGTCTTGGATATTTGTCTTCGTGTGGATGAGTATGGATTAGTTTCAGCATAGCATCAATAATAAAGGGTTATCTAAAACACTCACACTCTCTCACGTCTCTTACTTTGTCTACTCTGCAACAAATAGGATCACTTTTGGTGAACCTTTCTCTCCTATAAACCATTTTCGCTGACATCTTTTATTCACTGACTTTTAGAGTGTAGGGATCTCGTGGGAGCCATAGAGAAGTTCACAGAAGAAATATCTCAGATCAATATTATCTGAGATCTACAGTCTGCGACACAATTCTATTTCTCAAGGATAGATTCACGGAATAACAAGAGTAATCGTAGTAACCCTAAGGTGAATTATATCTTGACGTATTAATATTAGCCAAGTATGACGGCTATTATTTACCAGTCCTAATTAATATTTATCTCAAAAATCATGTTTAATACATAATTTTAGTTACTAAAATGTGTATTAAAATATTAAATATAAATATGACATAAAAATGATTTCAATTCCCATACGTGCTTTATTGTTGTATGAAGTTATTCAATAGAGTGGATTAGTCTACTAATGAGGTTTTGGGATTTATAAATATGTGGACTTTAAATCGAAAGAAAGAGTTAAATTTAACCGGTAGAGTCCTTTTCGTAACGTCCCGGTTGACCTGTGTTGATTTCTCACGATTAATTTTGAACGAATAAGGCTTTGCCATGATGAACTTATATTGAAGGCAAGATGAATTTTTTATTATACAAATTATATTAATAACTCCTCAGGCTTTATAATAGTATATATATGAAGTTATATTATATATATATATAATATAATTAATATATATATATATTATATATATATATATATATATATATAAATATAATTATATATTATATATATTAATATATATATATAATTAATTATAATTATAATTATTAAGGTGATATATATTATTTTATATAATTATTATTTACGCTTTTTGCGAATTTAATATTAACAAATACTTTATATTTATTTATTTTATAATTTTAACTTTTTAAATTAAAAACAATAGACCTTTGGGTTAATTAATTTAATATTATATTATTAATTATTATTATACATGTTTTGTAACAATAAACCATACACGCGATAGAAAAGGTGTTTTACTCTGTTTCATTCTATGTCTATTCACTTATCATCCTGCGATTGTCTGCTTTTTATTATGATTAGCATTATTTATATTCGTCTTCGCTCATAGTTTTCCCCGCGGCAGCCTGCGAAAAAGTTACCATCATCGGATAACTTGCATTAACAAGACTTAGGACAAAGCTAGAGAGTAACACATTCGAGGCGAGCAGCTCGGAACTAACACAACAAGGAGAATCAAAAGCAACTTAAATTATCATTTCACTACATTCACGAGGGAACATAACATATTTCTTACACACAACCATCACAATCACATAGCTATGACTCAACTACGGACAAACATCGAACAAGCACTGAAGGAGTCTACTGTCAATTATTCAGTCAAAGACATAAGAAAAAGGAATAAGACTATAAAGAGAAATATAGAAAAAAAAATTTAAAAAATATTATACAAAAGTCTATGATAGTTCTATCGTACTGAGTCTCACATATATAGGTATTAATATTCTCAGCTTAGAATGAGTCCGCTATGCGCTATAGCAGGTCGATGCAACTCGATTGCAAGGTCTGTGCAATATGCAACACAACACAAACACACAGAAGCGGGCTTCTCATCAAACGAAAGTGGGCGCTAACGCTCCTTGGATCACTACATCACTAATCGAACACACAACAACACTCTATCATTACAGACGAGAGACATACACCTATAGCACAAACACACACACACACACAACACAACACACACACACACAGCACACACACACACACAACACACACACCACCCACACACACACAACACACATTCTCTTAATCAAAATCATATATGATTAAAAATGATCTTTGGAAATTTACGGTATTACTGCATTGAGTTAGTATGAATCGCTACTATGTGTTGGTTATCATGTGCAATTAATGTAGCAATTGATGAGAAACAACTACCAATAAACCGAACCCGCTTTTCCAATTATTTTTTATTATCCTCATATACATCTAACCTACTTAGGATATCTATATCGATTTATCATGGCATTTATACTATATCATACTCATCCTCTATACTTTTCACTCTCAGATGGTTGTCTATATATGGCCTTTGCTGTGTTAACATTCGAATCTCGAGGGTGACAACTAGGGCTCCTGAAATCTAACGTACGTTTAAGGAAGGCGGTAGTCCCGGTATAGCGATTTATCACTATTACTGAATATGATATTTTGTAAATGAATAGACCCGCTAACTAGTCAGCTTTACCTCAATCCCCGCAAACCAAGCAAAAATGCCGCTCTTGCCATTCAATACTAAACACTCCCTCAGTGTTGGAATCACGCACATGCAACCTTTTCCGAAAAAGGAAGCCGCTCTGACCTTCTAAATATCGCCCTATAGCTCTTACTTTAATTCTATCTAAAGTAATCTTTGAAACTCTTTGACTCTAAACTACTCATTATCTTAGATCATCTATAATCATATATGGAATCACTATCATTTCACTTCTTTCCGATATTACGCCATAGTTGAACGTATAGTTCGGCTGACTCGTGAGTGTCTATGGCGATATACTGATCCTAGTCTCTTACTCGATGAAAATAATTTATTTAAGTGCCGACATGAATGGAAATTAATTAAGAAGTGGTTGCAAATTGAATGTTTTTGATGCCGGAAATTGGTAGAGGAAAAAAACGTATAGTAGTATATAGTGACTTGCGTGGTGGCTGAGCTTGGACTATATATCCAATATAAGCATTTTGAACCGTGAGTATATTATAAGCCACGCGTCATCATGTGCTATCTAAGCTCTACCCTATACCTTCATGGGTTTTCCTAACTTCTCTTTGTACTTAATTTATTGACTATATATATTGTTCTAGTTTTCTTTACAAATCGTATGCAATATCGGCTGTTGTGATGGGGCGACTTCTTCTTTCCTTTTCTGTCAATAGTGGTGTATCCTCAGGGTTCTGTCTTATCTCCAATTTTCATTAATGATCTTCTCAGCTGCACATCTAACTCTGTTCATCTCAATATGCCGATGACTTGACGCCTTCATCTCTTGCAACTCATTCAAATTCTGCTCCTTCTTTTTACTTCTAGATTGCCTCTCGTCTTATCTTTCCGATTCTATGCTCGCTGATCTGGATAGAATTTCCGGAGGGTCGTCCTGAACCTTTGTTGAAATTCAATTCTTTAAAAACTCCAACTTCTACAAATCTCCCTTTCTAGAGACACCTTCCAACTTTCCTATCTCTTTCGACGGTTTTCCCTCGTCTCTCCTGTGAATAATAAACATCCTTCCTTAACATAAGACAAACAAATGTCTTGGAAACCTCACATCACAACGTTGCTAGGGCGGCCTCAAAAAGAAACTCGAGTCATTCATGTTTAGATGGCGAGAACTTTTTTCCTCTTTCAGTTGCTCCAGATATACAAGGGCCTCATCCGCCCTTGTAGTGGAGTACTGCTCTCATATCTGGGGGAGGAGGGAGGCTCTGGTTTCACCCTGCTTTTGGATAGGGTCGAGTCAAAGGCCAAAAGGCTTATAAACTGTTCTTTACTTTCCAGTTCCCTTGACCCTCTATCTTCTGCGGCGCGATGGTGGTGCTTTATCTCTTTTCTAATAGGTAAACGCAGGCGGGCAGGTGCTCAGACAGGAGCTTATGCACTCGCGTTCCCACCTTACGTCGCCCTCGTAGAACTAGTGCTACGGTTGCCAGAGTTTTGGTTGATGTAGGTAACTCCAGGCTAGTTCGCTGCGGTGCTTCTTCTTTCCTGCCACATCTGTTCTGTGGAATTCTATTCTATCTTTTGGTGTTTCCTGATGAATATAATCTCCCCCACTTTAAAACCTGCGTCTGGCTCATCTGCGTAATTTATATTAGTTGTTGACTTTTGAGGCGTGTAAACACCTCCTCCTTGAATAGGGCTTGCCCGTGAGCGGTGGTGACACTGTAATTATATAATTATAATAAATATTATATTATATATATATTATATATATATATATATATATATATAATATATATATATATATATATATATATATGTATATATATATATTATATATATATATTTTATTTTAACGATAATTCTATAGTTTTTAAATATAATATAATATATATATATATGATATATATATATATAATATATATATTATATATATAATATATATATATATATATATATATATATATATATATATATATATATATATATATATATATATATATAATATATATATATATATATATATATATATATATAATTTATAACTATATATATATATATATATATATATATATACTCTAAGTTAAAAAGAAAGGTTGAGAATTATTTTTTGTCTTCAAATTAAGAAAATAATAAAAATTGACATTATCAATAAGGAAAATTAGCCAAATAACATTAATATGATATATAATATATAAATAAATTTCAAGAAAATTAGGATAATAACATTGATATGAGATAATATATAAAATTTTCCCTTTGTATTTCTTTTTTCAATATTTTTGAATATGGTTGGAAATCACTTGAAAAATATCAACAATTATAAGCTAATATGGGTAATTATTTTAAATAATTCATTAGATATCAACAAATTTTGTTTAAGTACTATATAGTAAAAAAATTCGTAAGTAGTCGTAGTAGTATTATACTATAGTACTATACGATATTTATATGATTTCAGCACTTCTGGTTAAGAAATATGTATTAAAGAATTCGAAATGCAATGGTATTATGCAATATTGAAACGATTTCAACACTTGTTGATTAGGACCGTATAAAAAAATCCCTCAGTGCAATGGTACTATTCGATATTCATTCAATTTCAACACTTGCTGTTTAAATATTATATAGGAAAGAATCAGCACTGTAAAAAGTTTTTTCAATAATTGTACAATTTATATTCGAAAAATAGATGATTAGAAATGTCTTTATTTCTTATCAGTACACTGAAAGAAATGTATAAATAAATTAAATTAAATTAATTAAATTAATTAAATTAAATTAAATTTAAATTAAATTAAATAATTAAATTAAATTAAATTAAATTAAATTAAATTAAATTAAATTAAATTAAATTAAATTAAATTTAAATTAAATTAAATTAAAATTAAATTAAAAGAAATGAAATGAAATTAAATTTAAATCAAATTTTTCATAAAGACTTATTAATTAATTTAATTTATTAATTTAATTTAATTATATTTAATTTAATTTAATTTAATTTTAATTTAAATTTAATTTAATTTAATTTAATTTAATTAAATTAAATTAAATTAAATTAAATTAAATTAAATTAAATTAAATTAAATTAAATTAAATTAAATTAAATTAAAATAAATTAAATAAATTAAATTAAATTAAAATAAATTTATATTAATTTAAAGTTAAGTTAAATTTAAAATTAAATTAAATTAAAATAAATTAAATATTTTATTTGAAATAAAATATTTATATTCAATTTAAAAATACATTTCTCTCAATGTATAATTGCACTTTTTTTTTATTATTAGTGTACTTAGCCCTTACTTTTTTTTTTTTAATGAAAAGTTTACACCTCACTGGCATAACCCTAT
>JABUQX010029185.1:10000-43760 GCA_015478945.1 Trachelipus rathkii | reverse complement strand
TCAAGTTACCTGCAGTACAAGTCAGCAGTGAGAAACTGAGAAACTAGTAACTTTCTCAAGATAAAACAATCGTCGATTGCTTTGTAATTTATTAAGCACGTTAATATAATTGGTGATTATATTACGTAAAGTATTAAATAATTTGCCCATGTTATGCAATAAAGACTATTTGCTCTCTATAATCCAATGTAAGTAGATTAGAGGTTTATTTTCCTGGAGGCTAAGGCAGTTTAATATTTGCCTTAACTACGATGGTTCTTTTTAGTAAAAGCTGATTGAGAAAGTTGTGGTTTCTCACAGCTTGAAACTACTTTTTGGTAAAATCGTTTCTTGCCTCCAAGATATTTAGTTTGTATCGTTGCAGGAATAGGTAAGTTTACGGTTTGACTATTCTTATAAAGCAACTTTAGATTAAGTCGTCTGATTATCCACAAATACAGTACAAGTGCAAGTCGTTTGCATTCGGCTTGTCACAAATTAAAGATAAGGCTAACGATCTAAACCTTCACAAATAATAATGCGCACGACTAACACAAGACCTTCGTGAATATCTACGACTATTTAAACAAGTTTTCTTAAACAAATTTTTAAACAATAATTTTTAAAACGTTCTTTACGCAGCAACTGCTGATAAAAAAGTGATAATGAAATATTTGACTACCTCGCCAAGTGAAGCTACCTTTAACCCCCAGGAACATTTGACCTTTTTTTTGTTGTCAGATTCTTTAGCAACCCGTAATAATTTTATTATATTTCATAAAATCGAAGTGAAATGCATAAAGTCAAATTGAAACTTTATTATTAAAGCAGCTTCACACCTCTAAAAATAACACACACGCATGTGGCACCAAGTGAGCTTTCAACACTTTATTCGATTACATAGATTTAAAAAAAAAAAATTGGGATCTATATTTTTTGACAGTAGCCAGATTTATAAGATTCCAAATATATTGAAAAGATATAAAAAAAAAAAAAAAAAAAAAAAAATTAATCAAAAGAATCCTATATTACAAGTTGAAAAATATCGTTTTTTATATATTTAAGTAACAAATTATATAAAGAGTATCCTTATGAAAAAAAATTGAACTTCACAATCTTCTATTTTTAATTTTTTTTTTCTGATATATATAATATATATATATATATATATCAAATACAATATACACTATACTATAATATATATATATATATATATATATATATAATATATTATATATTATATAATATAATATTTATTATAATATATATATATATATAATATATATTATATTATATATATATATATAATTAGTGATGGACCGGATTTCAAAATTTGACTGTTTGCGGAAATGCGGATGCGGATGCGGATCTTAAAGATGATTGAGGGATGCGGATTGCGGATGCGGTGATCTTAAAGTAGATTTGAGGATGCGGACGGGATGCGGATGGTTACTAGTGAGTTGTTAGAATAAAAAATTAATTATTAAATTTAAAAATATATTATTTATTTTTATAAAGACATTTTTAAAGAATATAGATGACGAGATAATATATATATATATATATATATATATATTATATATATTTATTTATTTATTTATTTAATTTACCATCTCCCAAACATTAGGGCGAAAAGCCCTGTAGTTGGGCCAGCACCCTATTCTTCCTTCTGGCCCAGAACTCTTAGTCCTAGAGTACTCTAGAAAACTATTTCCTCAGCTCAAAGGTTTCCGGTGCTAGTCCTTGAGTTATACACTCAAGTAGGGTTTCACCCTTTCAGTGAAACTAGCATCTTTTTCCATTTGGCCTCAAATTTGTTCTCACAGAGCTCTTCAGAAGATAGTGATTCTAGGCGCATAGGATCCAATGCTGGTCCAGGAGTTTTACAAGCAAAAAAGTAAGGACCGGGTTGAGCCCTGGTCGTCCTAAAAACTATGCAAGAAAGTCTTCTTTTGATTCCGACTGCTAGAGAATCCAATCTTCATCATAATAGAATATCTAAACTCCACTAGATGCTTTGCAGATACTCATGATTTCATTGTAAAAGCTAAATTATTCTTAGTATTAAAATTAGCCAAAAAAGAACTAATTAGATTTTTGTTCTGCCTCCAAAACGAACTTAATTTTTTTTTTAAAACTATTAATTTATATATTTTTGAGTTTATCGAAAGAGCTTCATTTGAAGTTTTGTCGTTCCTCTTCTTCTTTATTGCAAAAAATATAATTTCTCTTTGAATAATTTTTGAAGATTAAAATTTTAAATTTCATAGAAATGCTAAAATATTTTTTATATAGAGTTATATAATTATTACTTTTTTATATCAGCTCCAGTGGGAAATTCTAGTCACAATATATGTCTTCATCAGCAGCTTCACTCCCTCCGACGAAAAACCATGTACATCCTTCTGTAAAACCTCTTCTGAACTTTTCAGCACTCTTCTCGCTTCCTCTCAGATCCTTCTCATTTTTCTCCTCCCTGCTGTTGGCAACACGTCCATCTCCGACGGCAGTCAGATCATAATAAAGAATGAGTCCCCCCCTCCCACCCCCCCCAGGATATTATCGAATCGCAAGGGGCATTGGCGGGCATTGAAAAAATTACTCATTGACTTATCAGAATTATTTTTAAAAAAAACCCCTTTTTTTTTTATTTTCCACAAGTCTTTTTTTTTTTCCTTCTTTTTTCCTCCCCCAAAAGGGGCCCGGGGGGGGGGGGATTGGAATCGAACACTGGGACCTCCGCGTTGCTGAGTGGAACAAGTAACCGGATGCTCAACACTAGGCCATCCACTGTCCCCAAAAAAAGAACGCTTCAGACGTAGTTTTTAAAGCAACCGGTTTTCTCATCCCATAAATTATATATATATTATATTATATATATATATATTATTATATATAGTTATATTATATATTATAATATATATATTATATATATATATATATATATATATATATATATATATATATATATATATATATAACTATATATTATATTATCTTCATTCCTCTCTATTGTACAGTAACTTTTTTTATCTTGTCTATCATCACGTTCCATCCACATCAGTCAATCCATTGCCAGGCATCTGGTGTCTCCTCAATGAATCCTCTACGTGTCTCTCCACCTCTTCCGCGGCCTTCCCCTCGGTCTCACTTCCTCCGTCTCCACCTCCACCTCCACCTCCTGCTGGCAACTCTCTCTCCCTGCATCACCTCTCCAGGTGTCCCCACCATCTCAGTCTGGCTGTGTCCCACTTTATTCATCATTGGTTTCACACCCACGCTCTCCCTCACTGTCTCTTGTTTCTCACTCTGTCTCTTCTCGTCTTTCCAATCACTGTCCTCTCTCTCTCCCTGGTCTATATGCTCCATGTCTCCGCCCCATACAACAGTATCGGCGTCAAAACATTCCCTCGTATATTGCTCTCTTTACCTCTTTTTTCATATATTTATCTTTCAACATAGGGTATACTGCTCTTACGTCCTGCCATACGGCTCAATCCTACTCGTAATTTCCTTTGCACCCCCCCCCTCTCTTCCAAGTGCTTCCTAGATATTTATATCTATCCACATTTTTAATCTCTCTACCGTCTACCTCCACTATCAACTCCTCCTCCTCCTTCCTGCTTACTACCATTATTTCTGTTTTCTCCACATTCATATTCAATCCTGTTTCTCTCAACTTTTCTGCGAAACACAGGGCCATTTGCTTCAACCTCTCACCATCTCCACTCCAAAACCCCAAATCATCTACATATACCATGATGTCTCCGTCAATCTCTTCTAAACTCTCGTTTTACACCTCATATGACTGTGTCCAAATACGCTATATAAACAGTATCGGCGACAGCACACTACACTGCCTTACTCCAGTTTTTACCTCACACTCGTTTTTATATCCTGTTCTTACCTTACTTACGCTATTCATGTATGTACTTCTACTGCCTTATCAGTCTGCTCCAACTTCATAATCCCTCTCCAGAATTCTCCACAGCTTCTCTCTGGGTACAGAATCAAATGCTTTCTTCAAGTCTATGAAGGCGATATTATGCCTTCTTATTGTATTCCCATGTCTTTTCCTGTTTCATTCTTAATGCAAACATTAAATCTGTAGTACTTTACGACCTCTGTACCCATACTGCTCTTCACCAATCTTGCTCTATTTTTGATCTTAATTTTCTTTATAATATTCTTTCATATAACTTCGCGATGTGATCCATTAGTGAGATTCCTCTATAATTTTTTACAATTTCCTTTATCCTCCTTACCTTTATATAATCGGGAACTATTATGACCTTTCCCCACCTTTCCACACTCTTACTCTCCACCAACACCTGTCAATAAAATCTCAGCATCAAGGCTATCCAAGCCCCTCTCCTCCCTCCTAAACAGCAACTCCATATTTATCCCATCCTCACCAGGAGTTTTTTCCGCTCTTCATTTTTCCTAACGCCTCCTCAATATTCCTCCTTTCGTTATTACCTCATCCTATTCTCCCTCCACGTTTCTCTCCTCCTCCTCACTCCTCTCCATTCCTCCTCCTCTCCTCTCTCTCCTCTTCCTCTTCCGACTGCACTTTCCACATTCAAAAACTCATCAAAGTACTCTATTCCACCTTATGTTTTTTTTTCTCCGGGCCTTATCCAAATGTTTCCCATTTTTTGTCTTTGATAATTTACATTACTCTACTCTTTCGCTCCTCTATTACGTTTTCTTGCCAATCTAAAAAATCTTCTTCTTGCTTTCCTTCATATCATCCATCATTTCCTTTGCTAGCTTCTCAGCCACCTCCTCCCTTTGCCCTCCTTTTCACTCTCTCCGCTTCATTTCTTGCTTTCACGTACACGCTCTCTAGATTTAATATATATAGATATATAATATATATATATATATCTATATATATATTATATATTATATATATATATATATATATATATATATATATATATATATATATATATATATATAATAAATATTATACTATATATATATATAGTAAATAATATCATATACAGAAACGAAATTCAAAATTACAATTATCCCCATAAACTCCCATGATAAAGATGACAAATAATATTTATTTTATAGGCACTTAATCAAATGTAGAAAACATCCGCAACATCCTCATTTTTCAAAAGGATGGATGCGGGATGCGGATGCGATGTGCCGTTTAAGTGAGGGATGCGGATGCGGGATGCGGATGTCAAATTTAGGTTGCGGATGTTTCCGCAAATGCGGATGCGGATGCGGATTGTCATCATTCCATGAATAATAGCTATGTTCATATATACTCTATTTGGCTATTTGACAAATATATATATATATATATATATATATAGATTTATTTTATATATATATAGTCATATATCATATATATTTAGTGATGCCAGCAGATTGTCATTTTTTTCGCATCTTGCGGATGCGGATGGTTTGATTTAACATCGCGGTGCGGCATGTTTGAAATATATATATATATTATATATATTATATATATATTATATATATATATATATATATATTATATATATATAACTATATTATATATAATATATTATATATAGGACCTTTTTCTTTACGCTTGGGTCAGTTTTGAATTTTTTTTGTTTTTTTTAATATATGCTACTATATGATACCAACAATGAATTTCAGTTGTTAATGGAAATGATTAAAAAATATATAGGACCAGTTACGTCTTACGTATCCATAAACTTTTTAAAAATTTTTTTTTTTTTTTTTTTTAACTAAAAGGAGTACCCAAGGGTAACCGCAAAGATGGCAGGAGTCGGGTCTCTCTGGCCTTCCGGGGGACGACAGGGGTAGACTATTTCCCCCCCTCCGGGGAGGGTCTCCGGAACCCCACTCTTTTTGGTATTTGGGTGTCACGGGGTTCCTCCGCCCCTCCCTACGGGGTATGGAAAACGTCCCCCTCTCTGTCCCCCGTCGGCTCGAGCTCCTTATTTTCCTTATTCATTTTTTTTTACATATTTGTAATAAGCTTTTATACGCTGATTCCAAATATGTAATTGGTTTTCTGTAAGTGTCGTACTTTTTAACAAGATATTTCATTTTTAAAACAATATTTAACAAAAAATGTGATTTTTAAAAATTATCTAAAAAATACTTCCAACGTTTTGAAATCAGTACGTTACACTTGAAATTCATTGTTGGTGTATCATAAGTAGCAATATATTTAAAAAATAAACAAAAAAAATTCAAAACTGACCCAAGCGTAAAACAAAAAAGGCCTCTTTAATATAATATAATATGTATACAGATAATATAAAATAGATTAATAATAAAAATAAGTAATATATATATATATATTTATATATATATATATATATATATATATATATATATATATATATACCTAAATATATACGAATTTTAGCCACAATCTATTAATATAATTGTTACCAGGGTGGGGGGACGGGGACCAACTCAAATGCACCCCACCAAAAACCTCTTTTCCCAACTCCCCTTAATGAAAGAGATTTACAAGGATTATATTACTTTTTGCACTAGTATTGAAATTCATAATATAGGAAAGGTTGTGCTTGAGCTGAGAATTTGTTTCTCTTTTCATCATATATATAGCCCAGCATTGCTAAATACTCTCTCAATTGGAACACTAGTTGGAGGACAGGGCCAAGTATTTCCTTGCAAGTTTTACTCAAGCGTGGGTAAACATTTTTGCTTAACTTTCCACCAACTGAAGGATCATCATTTGTATTTGCAGTTTTTTTTCTTGATGATCATATCAATTTTGCACTACATCTTTTGGTAATGCGTATGTTTCTTCATCACTACTGGACTTTAGAAATTCTTCCAGTGAATCTGTTAATGATTTACTTGTAGAAGTATTGGTTCTGTAGATTTCGTTTTTTTCCTTTTAATGGGTGGCAAATTATAGACTGTTCGGATTGAAGTTTTTTCAACTGCAACACAAAGTGACGATTTAAACTTTAGTTCCTAATATTGTTGTTACAAATTAATAAACTTTTTGCCTCTTTTAACTGCGGATCTAGTAAGTTGCTAATAGTATGAAGGCTCATTTAATTTCCACAGAGACGAAAAGCGTTTTTCTAGCTCTTAGTTTTATTACATTTTTCATTCTTTTTCATACCGGTCATCATTTTAATTGAGATGATCAAAATGATTCCTTAGTTCGTTGTAGATTAATGGACGACAGGAAAATCGGAGACAGAAAACTGTAGAAGCGCTGATTTTTTTTGGTAATCCCTAATCTCTTGTGACTCTGTTGACTCAAATAATGAACTTCATGTGTGAGATTCATGAGTCATTATACACAGTTGAATAGAGTCCATGTCCTCTCATTTACCAGTTTGCGTTCAGATTTCATCTTGAGTATTTTTTATTATAAATTTCTTTTTCAAATCTCGACAATGCAACATCCGCAGGGCAAGCGCGGATGCGGATGCCGGATTCGGATCTTTAATAATGTGCGGATGCTCCGCGGAATGCGGATGTTACCTGCATCACTAATATATTATATATATATGTATATATATATTATATATTATAATATATATTATATATATATATATATACTAATATATATATGATATATATATATATATATATTATATATATTATAATATTATATATATATTATTCAGTCCTCCCGAAAAGCAACATTCATAGTATTCAAAAAAACAATAACATCTACAGGAAAAAAATAAAATTTTATAATCAGGAGACATTTTTATACATCAAATTAAAAAGAAAAAAAAATGACGCTTTTGAAAAATTTAAAATTTTTAATATAATGTAATGGAAAATCTGTATCATAACGATAATTTTTTTTTGAGAAGCAACAAGGAAGTTCCATCGCAACGACTCGTGAACGTTAAGGTTTCCTAAATGTCGAATTTTTTTTTTAACTAAAAGATATCCCAAGGTTAAACGAAACAAAAATGGACAGAGTCGGGGTTTCTCGCCTAACCGGGGACGACGGAGGGGACTTCGTCCCTTTTTTCCTGTCCCTCCGTCGGCTCGAACCCCCCTAAATATGAAATATAAAGAAAAATATTTAACACTTTCCTAAGCAGAATAAAAAAAAAAACTATTCTGCAAACTTCTTGCTCTCGACTAAAGCAGGAAATGGAAGGTTATGAGAGCGTAACCGCTGCAGAGTGATGAGACGTACTTGTGCCAGACCAAAGATTATACTAATATTTAAGGTGTATTAATAAATATTAGAATAAAATAATTTTTTTTATGTTTCATCGATGAAATTGCTTGCTTTAAAAATTTTAAAATGTTATTTTATTTTCCTGTAGCTGTTATAATTTTTAGTTACATGCATGATGCTTTCAAGGACGGGCTGGCCTAATATTATATATATATTATTATAATATATATATATATATATTATATATATATATATAATATATATAATATTAATATATATATATAAAATATATATATATTTGAGTCAGCGTCCCGAAATGAATGCATGTAAATAAAAAACTATAACAGCTACAGGAAAATAAAAAAACATTTTTATCGATGAAATAAAAAAATAAAAAAATAAATAACGCTTATGAAAAATTTAAATTATAATTTTGAACCGTTAAAAATGTTGGAAAACTGTATGATAATTATCGTTTTGAGAAGTACGAAGGAGCTCTAGCGCTCGAATAGAGCGCCAAGTTGCCAAATGTTGAATTTTTTTTAAACTTAACCGATACCCCCAAGGGAAAACCACCCAAAGATGAGAACAGAGTCGGGGGTTTCTCACCTACGGGGACGACCTCGTCCCAACCGTCGGCTCGAACCCCCTCAAAAGAAAAAAAATTAACATTTCTTGAGCATAATAAAAAAAACTATTTGGTAACTCTTGCTTTCGTACTACTGTAGAAATGTAAACTTACTCAGAGCGTACGCTGCCAGACCTAAGATGATACTAATGTTTAAGGTGTTATTAATAAAATATTTAGAATAAAATTGCACTTTTTTAAGGTTTCATCGATGAAATTGCTTGCTGAAATTAAAAAATGTTATTTATTTTCTGTAGCTGTTTATTAGTTTTTTAGTTTACATGCATGTTTGCTTTCAGGAAGCTGGCATATATATAATATATATATATTATATATATATATATATATATATATATTATATATATATTAATATATATATATATATATATATATATATATATATATATATATTATATTATTAATATATATAATATATATAAATATATAATATTATATATATATATATATATATAACTATATATATAAGAGATAAATTAGGCAATGTCTGTCAAAATGCATTCGAAAATACTTCATTCACGATGTTTTCCCTCCAAAATGAATTCACACAAGTACGCATTCACATCTCGATAGACCTATGAGTCCCTAGAGTTTTATTTTTTTTATTTTTATACTTTAGTATAAAACTATAAATAAATAAAGAAAAACCAAAAATTATATAAATTTTTATAAACTTTTTATTAACACCACAGTTTAGATACTATTTTTAATTATTTATTCATTTCATTCTATAAATTTTTATAAACTTTTTTTATTTCAATCTGGCAACTGTCAAAAAATAGGCTATGTTAATAAATCCTTACGTTTTTCTCTAACTCATAAAATTTTAGGTTAAATTTTTACAACTTAGGTTTAAATTTTTAAAAATATTTTTTCGGTTAAAAAAATTACTTACATTAATGATAATATATTTAATGGAAGTTTGAAAGTTTTATAATGTCAACATTACATTCCTTTTTATAATTATATATTATATATATATATACTATATATATATATATATATATATTATATATATTATTATATAATATATATATAATATTATACTATATATATATATATATATATATATATATATTATATATATAATATATATATATATTATGGACAAAGTTACTTAACGCCCACACGGAACGGGGAGCTCGGATCAAAAAAAAAAATTTCACAGGTAGCATCTTTGATACATAAATAGATGTTCTAGGGTCGAAATGAAAATTTTTTTTTTTTTTTTTACCCTGTTCTAGGGGCGAAATTATATATATTTTATTTGTAAAGGTATTACACGGCTAATGTTAGGGGGCTCGAGCCGACGAGGGAACAAACAGGGGTGGACGTCTTTCCATACCCGTTAGGGGAGGGGCGAAGGGAAACCCCCGCGGGACACCCCAAAGTACCAAGAGCGCGGGGTTCCGGAGACCCTCCCCGGAGGGGGGGAAATAGTCCTACCCCGTAGTTCCCGGTAAGGGCCGCGAGAGACCCGACTCCTGCATCGGTGCCGGATACCCTGGTGGTATTCTTTAGTTTTAAAAAAAAAATATACTAGAAAGTCTATTTATTATAACGAGGAGTACCGTATAAAAAGGTCTCTAAATAGGCCTTTCAGGTCATATTTTTACTATAATTATTAACAATATATTAAATTTTTTTTAACATTTTCCTAAAATAAAATTTTACCAGAATTCCAAAAATGTATTCCTTTTCCCTGTAGCTATGGTAGTTTTTTTTTTCCTAACTAAAATTTTACCAGCATCCCAGCAATGTATTCTTTTTCCCGGAAAGCTTATTGTAGTTTTGAGATATGAATTGTGGCTCTTCTAGAGGCATGACCATAAGTATATATATAAAAATTAAATATATATATATTATATATATATATTATATATATATAATATATATATATATATATATATAATATATATATATCATATATAATATTATATATATAATATTATGTAGACAGCGACCCACACATTTGAGACCAAAAAATTTTCTAAGTTCAGAAAAGTTTTAAGTTAAGTTAGGTTTTTTAAGAAAATTTGGGTTTAGTTTTGGCAAGTTCTGTATAATTCTCAAGATGTGTCTACATCAAAAGGCAGCCGGCTGACTATGTTCCCCTGTCTTGAACTTAGAAATTTTTTTGAACTTAGAAATTTTGGTCACAAAATGTGTGGGTCGCTGTCACAGTTTACCATATATATATATATATATATTATATAATATATTATATTATAATATATATATAATATACCCACGTATATATATATATATATTTGAGCTTATATATATATATATATATTATATATATATATATACTATATATATATATGCAAAAGTCCAGATTTTGATCACCTTTGCCAACTCGAAAAGTATGACACTTACAGAAAAACCAATTACATATTTGGAATCAACGTATAAAGCTTATTACCAGAGTAAAATAAAAAATAAAAAATTATATATATAGCCTACATTTAAGTTCATTTTTTGATTTAAAAAACTAAACGAACACCTAGGTAGACCGCATAGTACAGTTGTCAGGGTCCCTCAGCCTCTAGGTGGATGACGGGGGGACGATGAAGTCCCCCATCGGTTCGAGCCTCCTAATGAAAATGTTTCGTTGAACTTCAATTTTTAGGGGGCTCGTGCCAATGGGGGACACCCCGTTGTCCACCTAGAGGCCGAGATACCCCGACAACTGATATCTATGCGTTCTACTCTAGGGTGTTGGTTAGTTTTAAATCATAAAACGACTTTACATATAATAAGCTTTATATGCTGATTCCAAATATGTAATTTGTTTTTTTGTAAGTGTCGTACTTTTCGAGTTTTTTTTTATCTGATAATAAGCTTTATACGCTGATTTCAGATATATAATTAGTTTTTCTGTAAGTTTCATACTTTTCAAGTTTGCAAAGGTGATCAAAATCTGTATTTTTGCTTATATATATTATATATATATATATATTATATATATATATATATATATATATATATATATATATATATATATATATATATATATATATATATATATATATATATATATATATATATATATATATATATATATAGTAATGTCTTAATAAATTAGGTGGTGAAAATTACTTGAGATTTAGCATGTAATATAAAATATAAATCTTAGTAATAAAAGCTTTCAACCGAATCGTGGCCCTCTTTCAGCTGTTTCTTATGTAAGACTACAATATAAAATTAAAATTAATAAAATATTTGAAATCATTGTAATTTTTGTTTAAAACGTTCCCAATGGCTGCCTTGCCATGGTGAAAAAAGATTTATTTTAACATGTTTTATTTGATTTTTAGAAAATTCTTCCTTAAATTCATCAGAATTAAAAGATTCAGAAATTATTTTACCTCCCTTTGCAAAATACAAAGCATTAATGGGTGTCATCTGGTTTATATATATAGTGTAATTGTGTGTGGATCTATGAATGGTGAGAGCAGAGTTAGGATTGTCAAGTTGTAGGTCATATTTATGTTGGTATTTTTGGCGTGTGATGTCATGTGTTTCTCCAATGTATGTGTTGTTACAGTTTAGATATGGAATCTTGTAAACACATTAAGGATTGGTAACATTATTGCGTGTGTGAGGTTTGAAGATTTATTTGAAAGGCAGAATGTTGGAAGAAGATATTTGTATGGAGTTAGGAAGGAATTGTTTAATATGTTTATGAATATGTGGGGGTAAAGGGAGAAAGAAGTGTGAGTTCTGTTTTTTGTGTTTTGTGTGTTGTAATAGGTGGATTTGGCTCTGTGTAATGTGGAGTTGATGATAATTTCAAAAAAGTGGAAAAGATGAAATCAATTTCAGTTTGTAAGTATATAGGGGAACAAATTCTGAAAGTTCTTGGAGAAAGGGATGATAATGTACCTAATTTTGTGTTGATAGGATGGGATGAGAACCAATGTGTGTAGTAAGAGTTGGCAGTGGATTTTCTGTAGATGGAAAATTGTAAGGTGTTGTCAGTCCAAATAATCAAAGTATCAAGAAAAGGAAGGGTATTGTTAGTGGAATTTTCAATAGTAAATTTTATGTTAGGGTGTATGTTATTGATATGTGTAAGAATATCTAAAGGGTTGTTTTTGCTGCTGTTCCCCTTAACATCAACCCTTTAGATATTCTTACACACATCAATAACATACGCCCTAACATAAAATTTACTATTGAAAATTCCACTAACAATACCCTTCCTTTTCTTGATACTTTGATGATTTGGACTGACAATACCTTACAATTTTTCATCTACAGAAAACCCAATGCCAACCCTTACTACACACATTGGTTCTCATCCCATCCTATCAACACAAAATTAGGTACATTATCATCCCTTTTTCTAAGAGCTTTTAGAATTTGTTCCCCTATATACTTACAAATTGAAAAAGATTTCTTTTTCCACCTTTTTGAAATTATCTTACCCACATCACATCATCAACTCCGCATTACGCAGAGCCAAATCCACCTATTACAATACACAAAACACAAAAAAACAGAAATCACACTTCTTTTCTCCCTTTACCCTCACATATTCACAAACATATTAAACAATTCCTTCCTAACTCCATACAAATTTCTTCTTCTAACATTCTGACTTTAAAAAAAAATCCTCAAACCCCACACACACAACAATGTTACCAATCCTCAATGTGTTTACAAGATTCCATGTCTAAACTGTAACAACACATACATTAGAAAAACACATGACTTCACACACCGAAAATACCAACATAAATATGACCTACAACTTGACAATCCTAACTCTGCTCTCACCATTCATAGATCCACACACAATCACACTATAGATATAAACCACATGACACCCATTATTCACATTGATAACTTACACCTTAGGAAAATTTCTGAATCATTTTGTATAAACAACACTGATAATTTCAATTTACAAACTAATCACTACACAACATTTTAAATTACTCACCTTTTTTCAAATCTTTAAAACAAAAATTACAATGATTTCAAATATTTTATTAATTTTAATTTTATATTGTAGTCTTACATAAGAAACAACTGAAAAAGGGCCACGATTCGGTCTAAAGCTTTTGTTTACGTAAGATTTTATATTTTATATTATATGCTAAATCTCAAGTAATTTTCACCACCTTCTAAGTCGGAATTCTTTACTAATAATATATTTCAAGTCTAATGCGAAATACTTAGTTGTATTTTTATTTTCAAATCTACAATATTATCATAAATATATTATATATATATATATATATATATATATATATATATATATATATATATATATATATATATATAAAATATATATATATATATATATATATATATATACGGTATATATATATATATATATATAATATATATATATATATATATATATATATTATATAATATATATATATATATATATATATATATATATATTATTTAGTAGTATATTATATATACTATTATATATATATATATATATATTAGGGATGCACCAATAACATGGTATCAGTATCATTGGTATCGACCAATTTTTGAGGTATCAGTATCAGCATCAATATCAGGAATTTTGTGAATAGTAGTAGTGGTATCGGTATCAGTATCGACATTGAGAGAGAATTTAAAGTATATGGTATCAGCATCGGTATCAATGATATCGTTTATAAATTTTGAGGTATCGGTATTGGCATCTGTATCTGTATCAGAAAATTGTTGGGAAATTGTATCGGTATCAGTATCAACCTCAAAGTTTGGTATCAATGGAACACTAATATATATATATATATATATATATATATATATATATATATATATATATATATATATATTATATATATATATATATATAATATATAATATTAATATATATTATATTATATATATATATATATTAGTTATTTAGCTTCACTTGCTATTTCACATGTATAAGTTATTTTTAATCCCTTTTCAAACAAATAATATTAAAACATTTTATTTTAAAGCAATAAAGGAAGTTATAATTACATTAAAAAAACACTATTGTGCACTATTTGCTATGCCTATGTGTTCTAGGGCCAACCAAGCTTTCACTCCGTCCTGGAGCCTTTTTCAAGAGTAGATTGCATGCGGAATCGAAGGAAGTCCAAATTTGAAGAGGTTTATTATTGGTTATCCAGTATGCATTTTTTAAGCTGGTTAGATGATTTTAAACAGTTGCTAATTATATGATCTATTTTGTGTTCGCCTTCTTGTTTGTTGTAATTGTGATTGATTTTTAGTACAGAAGAATTCAATAATTTTTCTTTTATTGGTGTTTTTAATGTGAATGATGGGGGACATGTTTTGTATGTTTATTGTGTGATTTGCAGAAGAACTGTGATTTGGAAGTCCTGAGTTTAGGTTGTCTGTTGGTGTTGGTATTTTCGTGTTTTGAGGTTTATTGTCTCCCCATTATATTGTAGGGGACAGTGGTGACAAGGGATTTTATATAGGCTATATGCAGGGATTGTAGTTATTGTTGTGTTTTGGGAAATAATATTATTACTTTCAAATAATATTTTACTAAAACGACATCTCCATCCCCCATTGTCATTATTGTTGTGTTTTGGGAAACAATATTAATACCTTCAAATAATTTTTTACTAAAACGACATCTCCATCCCCCAAAGCACAGCAGTAACGTCAATCCCTTTTTGTATTAAAAACAATCACAATTACAACAAACAAGAAGGCGAACACAAAATAGATCATATAATTAACAACTGTTTAAAATCATCCAACCAGCTTAAAAAATGCATACTGAATATCAACAATAAACCTCTTCGAATTTGGACTTCCTTCGATTCTGCACGCATTCTACTCTTGAAAAAGGCTCCAGGACAGAGTGAAAGCTTGGGTGGCCCTAGAACACATGGGCATAGCAAATAAGTAGTAGGGGATGGATTCCGCACGACGGTCCATATTTGGACCACCGTGACCTTGACCACCTACCTGACCTATACCGACCTTGACCTAGACCATCCTGGACCTTTTTGGGCCTTCACCTTGACTGACCTTGACCTTTTTTTACCTTGACCTTTTTTGACCTTGACCTTTTTTTGACCTTGACCTTTTTTGAGAACCCGGATTTTTTGAGAACCCAAATTTTTTGGCAACCCTAATTTTTTGGGAGCACTAATTTTGGGCAACCCTAATTTTTTGGCAGCCCTAATTTTTTCGGCAGCCCTAATTTTTGCAACCCTTCGAAGAAGGGTTGCGCCAAACGGTTGCGTAAGCAACCGTTGTACGTATTGCCCCCTATTTTACGCCCCCCTAATTTTTTCGACCATGGGTCAATTTTTGCCCACGGTAATTTTCGATCTTCATTTAGGGGCTTAGCCCTATTTTTTGATGTCTTAACCTTTTTTGTCCTTCCCCTTTGCTCCAAAGCTTGACAGATACCATGGGTCAATTTTGACCCACGTTAATTTTTTGTCCTTCATGGGTCAATTTTGACCCACGGTAATTTATTGTCCTTCCTTTAGGGGCTTAGCCCTTTTTTGATGTCTAACCTTGTTTGACCATGATATTTAGTACCTGAACTGCCCATATACCATGGGTCAATTTTGCCCCACGCTAATTTTTTACCCACTCGTGGCCACCCGTCACATATTTCGTTCCTAACTTGAACCGTATGTATGGATCTATCCTAACTAGAACACACACACCACACACACACCACACCACACACACACACACACTCAATATATTTTTACACACATTCACTATGACACTTACACTCACCCATAGATACTTGCACTTACATTTACTTATTCACAACTACAAACACACGGACCAACCCTTTTGGTCTTCCATGGGTCAATTATGACCCACCCAATTTTAGCCATCCTAACTTTTTTAGGCAGGCCTAATTCTTACGCCCAACCCTTTTGTATTCTACGGGTACAATTTTGATGCCTCAGCATTATTGATGCCCCAACTTGATGCCTCAACTTTAATGGCCCCCAATCACCGTAAGAGTATCTATGAGTTCTATTAGTGTTCTATGAGATTCTATTGAGTGCCAAAGTGAGTGCCATATGAGTAGCCAAGTGTGCCAATGAGTGCCAAATCACAAGGAGTGTCACATAGGCCAAGTTGTAGTGCCACATAGTGCAACTGAAGTGCCACTTTTTTCAAGCCCTTTTTCTAGCCTCCCCTTGATCCATAGAATAGCCCTAATATGAGGTGTCTAATTCCCTTAGGTTATAAGTATGGAGATTCGAATGGTTATATTTACACATCTGCTAGAATGCTTCCTACTATGAGTTAGTATTTTTTTATAACACTTATAGCACATGGCAGGAATATATATCTAAAGAGACTACCACATTTGAGACAGTGACCGCAAACGTTTCCCAGAACAGTCCGCGTCCGCAGGGTTCAGCCCCTCCTGCGAAACCGCCGCGCCGTGCGCCCCGCAGCGCGAATAAATTCCGAGTTTAAACCGCCGTCCGCGCGCGCCCGCGGCAGCCATATCCCCGCGTACCCTGCCGCCGCGTGCGTCCTCCGCAGACGCAATATTACCGCGCGAACGAAAAATATGATATCAATATATGACATTTTACCTATTTCAAAGAATTTCTTTATCAAATATACTATGAGTCATTCTTTTTACTACAATTGTACGAAATTTTATTAAAAACTTATACTTTACATACCTTAAACATGAGTTAAATCAGTAAATCAATAGAGGTGTTATTACCTAACACCTAGGGATTAGTATGCTTTTTTTTTACTGCTTTACATGCTTTTAACTTTCTGGCTTTACTTGCTTTACTTTCTGCTTTTTACTGCCTTTTAACTTCTGCTTTACTGCTTTTAACTTTCTGCTTTACTGTTTTAAACTCATATATTTATTAACATTTATTTTTTCATTTTATATTTTTATTTTGTTTTAATACTTTTTTATTTATTATTTCTATTTTTTATTTTGTTTTAATACTTTTTTTATTTTTAAGTAAGAATAAAAAACACACAGAGTTTCTGTTATATAAACATTTTTATTTAATAAAAATGTACGAAATTTTATTAAAACCATGTACTTTACTGCCTTTACAACTTTAATTAATCTCATTAATTCATTATTCACTTAACGAGTATGGATGTGGAGAAATTTACGTTCCGAAGTTCGGCTACATGTCTTGTAGCTGGACCTACAGGATGTGGTAAAACCTTTTTATTTTTAAATATTTTAAAGGAAATGGACATTTTTGAGCAAACCCCTGTAAAAATAATATGGGTGTTTTATAATGTTTTTATCAGGAAAAAATTTAAAGAAATAAAATGATGTGATTCAATTTCATGAAGGCATATACGATATTAGATCGCTTGGACAATATACATGGACACAAAATTTATTGAATTAGATGATTAATGCAACAAATTGAAATTTGGAAAATAGCAGACGCGTTCACAGTTCTATTTCTCACCATCTTAAATATCTCTGTGTATTTTTCATAACGCAGAATATTTTCATCAAAGCAAGCATATGCGAAGTGTTTCTTTAAACACACATATTTGCTGTTGTTTGGCCAGAGAAGAGACATGAGTCAAATAAATGTTTGGCAACTCAAAGTTTCCCCCTTTCAAGGAAAGAGTTCTTAAAAGTATATAAAGAGATTACTTCGATCCCTCACGGTTATTTTATGTGTGAACTTCACCCCAAAAACACGCACAGAGTGTTGCTCACGTTACCACATTCTTCCCTATGAGAAGAAACTGTATAATACCTGAATAATGAGTGCTCTAGTTGCAAAGTATTTAACCTCCTTATAAAAAAATTTTAAAAAAGCATGAAACCTTCTGAAAAACGTAAACTAATCTGTGAGGATGAGAAATTCATCCAGTGTGTATGTGAAGTCTGTTTAAATCTTATAAAAAGGAAATGTTCCTTTAAACAAACCTCAGAAGGTAAAGCTACGCTTACTAGGAAACATTCATTTAAAAAAACTCTCCCTCAACATAAAAAATCTGAAAAATAAAAAGAAGTTACTACAGAGAGGAGGAGGGGTATTCCTACCATTACTCTTCTCCGTTATAGCTCCACTGATATCTAAGTGGTTGTCCCCATAATGAAGAAGGTTGCTGTACTTCCATTTAATGAGTATGAGAAAATGAGTTATATTAAATACAGCTATCTGTACCAGAATTCGCCCTTCAGATTCATCATTTCACACCTCAAATATGGCCAGTTATTGCCACACCATGCGCAAAATCCACAATCACAGTTTCATCATTCACTATCCCCCATATACGCAGATTACAGCCCAATGCCATTGACATTACACCTTTCACATCAGGCAACAACAGCTGCACAACAGAATCCTTTATTGTGAATTCGATTTCATTAGCTTTTCAGCAAAGCCCCTACCTCATTAGCTTATTATTTTGATCCTAAAGTTGAAACAGATAAACCAAATACGAGAAAGAAGTGTACAGAATATAAATTCAGACATTTAACATCCCATGAGAAGAAAACGGCCTCTATATTACCAAGATGCCATACCAAAAATTGCAATATACTTAAAGACATGCACCTACATCCATCCCTACGTATCCCGCTAGCCGATAATGTAGATATACCTAATGAAGAAAAACTTGAAGTGAAAAATGGAAGGATCAAATTTAAAAAATATCCTAGAAGGGAGCTTACCTATTAGACGTGCGTAAATCGGAATAGCTTTATATTTAATATTTTTAAAAATACAATTAACTTTGAATGAAGCAGGGCAATTCGTAATTGTATTGTGAAAAAGTTAGGATCAAATATTGTGGATTTGATAGCTGATTTCTCACGTAACTGGAAGAAAGGCCCTGCAAAAAGGATGGAATGATATCAAACAAGAACTTCAGATTATTAATTTTCCCAGAAGTTTAATCTTAAATACAACGCGATTAGCAGACTTAGATAATATACCCGTTACGCCAAGACCTGATTTCAAGTCCCAGGGCCTTCTTACGCATCAGATTAAATTTTAAACGTAGTACCAGAGGGAAAACGAACAGAAAAACACCTTAATTTAATAGGCATAGCTTGGAATTAAATCGTAAATTATGTATTTATCAACAATAATTTATTTAGTTGTAATGTTTGTGTTATAAATAAATGTTATTTAAATCTTTTTTTTCCTTTTTTATCCCTTTGACCCTAATTAACAATAGACACATTTTTATTATTTATATATATTATAGCCGCTACAACGTGTGTCAGTAGAACAACATGGAGGCGAAGGAGCGTAGTTGCATAAGTATTACTCAATCTGAGGGAGCCAAATTAGTTTTGGGGGGCTTCACTAGGTTTTGCATTTAAGGTATTCCTAATATTGAGAAAAAGAGTTAAAAAGCATGCGAAGGGCAAAGAGGCATTTACTCTACATAACCTGTAAATGAAAAAAATTTCCTACACGGAAAACCATATCTCCGCAGCCGATTAGCATTATTGGCAGTTAGATTTATCGTGAAATTGATTAAATACAGCTCTTTATAATGAAGGTTTTTCCAAATATACTTTTTTACAATTGACGTATAATCTATACTCTAGATACTTGTGGTTGAGGCCGATAAAGATAAAAGATCAGTTACAGTTGCAGCTGCAGTACTTGAAATTATAGAGGATGAGAGGAGAACACCTAAATCATTCTGGACAGATTCAGGAATGGAATTCAAGGGTCGAGAGTTTCAGGAGCTGACTTGGGAGTATGGTATAAGCTATTACAATACATTTTCCGTAAACAAAGCGGCAATAGTTGAAAGAGCCCAACGTACTATTAAAGAACGCATGCATAGGTACTTTACTAAAATGAATACTTTTAAATATATTGATATACTGGACGATCTAGCTTATTCTTATAACAGATCTTACCATAGAACTATAAAGAACCTTTAGAAATGTCAAAAACTAGAGGGCGTATAGTGCATATGGGTGAAAAAGAAAACAAAATAAAAGATAATTCGGGAATAAAGGTAAACGATTATGTAAGAGTATCTCGAACAGAAGAAAGGTTTAGAAAAGGATATGAATTCCGGTTGGACTACGGAAGTTTTTAAAGTTCACAATATCCGTTCACTTTCTTCGTCGTGATAGTTTAAAGCTATATTATCTGAAAGATTTAAATGGGAAAAGATAAAGGCGGATTTTATAAACAAAGAGAAATTTACACAAAAGTAAGGTTCAATCCGTAACTCACGATATAAAATTGAAAAATATTAGCTACGAGAGGAAAAGGGAAAAAATAAGCGTATCTCTGGTGAAATGGAGGGATATCCTGCCAAGTTTAATACTTATATAAAAGCAAGTGAAGCTTCAAGAATCATTAATCAGTTGTCATTATAATCATGGAGAGTGTTTAGATCACTTTTATTTTAACTCTGTCCGTCTTAGTTCTTGGAATTTACCATCCTGATAATAAACTCTTCGGATTTTACAAACTGTGTTAAATGATCCTATACAACTGAAAGAGAGGCATAGAAGTAGGATTTATGGTGAAATGATATTAAAATACGGACATAGAAAATTTACCTCACAATCTATTCTGGATGGTGGTGATAACAGAAGTGTTAGAATGTGTTGGAAACTATTAATTACAAGATGAAAGATACTCGTGATCTGCCTAGGTCCAGGATTGGTACAAAAGAATACTTTTTTGAAGAATTTACTTTGCGAAGGTCATATTTTAAGTCGGTGCCTGCTATTTTCAGTCATTTAAACGTTCTCTTTGATATGAGTATTATGTGTAAGGACTTGGTATACAAAACTGAAATGCGTACCTATAAAGATAAAGTAATAATATCTTTAAGATTCAAATGTAAGTTTAAACCTGCGAAACCGTGATATGTTTTTTCCAGGACGTTTCACCATGGCAAACGTAAACATATTCGTAAACGTGATGTTGAGCTGGATATACTTCATGATATCCCTACTATGTTGAAGAGAGTTATACTATCTGTGGAGAATAAACCCTTGACTTGGCATGAACAAAAAAGACGACGCAGACCGGTTACTGCATTATACATTGTCACCCCATCCGAGATGCTCAACCACCCAGGTATGGCTTATGTATATACAAATATAATTGATCATCAATATGTAGGTAATACTAAATCTCCTTTATTAAGAGTAGTATATTTTCCCAAAGAGAGTAAATATAAAATTCCAATGTTCATTAGTCTTACCTCTAATAGGATCAAAATTTCGACGTCTGTACGCAGTGAATAAAAGATGAGATGAAGGAAAAATCCTTTTTCCTTTACATACGGCGGCATTGTTATGCAAAGTTCATATTAGGAAAGAAGCAGATGCAGTAATTACAGGATAATGGATTATATATAAGAGGTATAGTCAGATATATTTTTTCATCCTTAAACATTACTCTCACAGTGCTAAAGATAGTATAAGAAACGCATACTCCTGGTAATAATGGACGAAGAAGGGTATTCGGGGAACAAAACATGCAGAGGGAGGTATGGCCTTGGTGGATTTTTTGCCAAGCTATGGAGAAGTGCAAGGGCCTTTACTCAGGAGAGGTGGGGAAAATATGTAGTAAAAAAGCTATAAAAAAAAAAAAACAAAAAAAAAAAAAAATAAAAAAAAAAAAAAAAAAAAAAAAAAAAAAAAATTGAAAGATTTAGAATAATATTTAAGATAAGGGAGCAGGAAATAATCCCCGTACAGCATTAATTAAAAAGACGTATAGCCGATGTTTCAGATGAGATGTTGGATGAGTTAAGCTTAAAATAAGACGTAAAATGTCAGGACAGGGTCGAGGGATCCAATGTAAGATTGTAATAAAGAAAAAGACTAAGCGGAACAGGGGAAAAAAAAAAAAAAACCTCTAAAGAAAAAATGTATTGACGTATTTCTATTTAATTACTAACTGATAACTTTTATTCGAGTTGTGTATATAAGTAAGGTTTTTTCATGAAAATGTTCATTATAAGGCCAGAGTTCAAACATACAAGATGCATTTCCTTCACCTTTAGTTCCTGGATTGTTGTATTAGTGAATTGGATCTCTTCTCAATGAACCCTACACAGATTAGCGTTAGCGAGTCCAACTTTATCAGTATTAATCCTCTGCATTCAATTACCAATTCAGATGTTCCTCTAGAGTTCAATATTCCAGGTACTTCTGATCAATACCTAGACCCCTCTAATGTGTTTTTATATGTAAAACGAAATTGACAAAACCTGATGGTAAAGATCTTTAACGGTGATGACCATATAGTATATACAGAATCAAATTTCCTGTATAAATGTTTCCACCCAGGCTGAAGTCTATCTTAACGGAACTTCACTAGGTGCATCATCAGAGGCTAATTATCCTTATAGAGCTATATAGAACATTTGTTAAATTATTCAGACGATGCTAAACAGTCTCATCTCAAATCATGTGGTTTTTATAGCTTCAAAGATGAAGCTGCACATATAGATAAAGCAGCTAAAGTCATAAATAATACTTATGAATTTTACGGTCGATTAAAGGGCGATATCTTCTCTCAAGAAAGACTCATTCTACTATCTGTAGATACTAGAATCATTTTATCACGCCGTCAAATCCTAAAATTTGCTCAAAATAAAAAATTAAGCCTACTGCTACAGCGGTATGTCCAGAACCTGTTTTCAAACTTGTTGGAGGCTTATCTCTATGTCAGAAAAGTGAAATTATCACCACAGGCTCATTTGGAAATTGAAATTCCTTTTGAATTACTTATTAGCAAAGTACCCTATTAAGAGTTGAAACCAAGATATTTAATTTCACTTAAGGATTATCGAGTATCAATATCCCTAACATTGTGAACGGAAATTTACCACAGAAAGTAATAATAGGAATTGTGGAACATGAAGCCTACTCCGGGAATTATAAAAAGTCACCCTATAAATTCACACCTTTCGGCCTTAGAGGTATCAGTTTACATGTGAATGGACTGCCTCACGGACGTGATTATGAAATGTTATACAACGAAGACCTATCTCTCTGTACTCGACCTTTTTACGACTTAATAGCCAATACTGTATCATGTAATGATAGCGGGAATGTTAAATCTTGAAGAATACGCAAAGAATAGTAATTTTATACGCTATGATCTACTGCAGACCTTTTAGCTTGTAACGCCTATCATTTAACATTTTGAGAAAGGGAACCTTAGGACTAAGTCTCTCTTTTGGACGAGTCTACAATCAGCCCATCACTGTAGTGGTCCTATCTGAGCCATCCTCAACTCAATTGAAATTTGACCGAGACGCAACGTACTTTTGAATATTAAAGATGAATGAAGAGGAAATAAAATTGGTGTTTAAAAATGAAACTCGCTTTTTAGGAGTGTTCGCTATTAACGAAATAAACTCTTTAAAGTTGGAGAAGGATACCTGCTTCATATTCAATACATTGCCTCGTCACATCACCTCAACAGGACATTGGATTTCCGTTTATAGAGCAAAAAAACGATACTGTTCACAGAATTGACCACTTGAACTTAAAATTTATATTGAATAATCATTATATCACCTTATTTTTAAAATATAATAATGTAAATTGTGTAAAAACTATGTCCTACCCAGTTCAACCCTTATATTCCAATTTATGTGCAGTCTATTGTATTTATTTCATTATATGGTTTTTAAATAATGTATCGTTTTTAATAAAACTTGTAAATATATTTTTGATGCTAAAAATTTGTATGTCAATGATTTTATAGTTTCTGATTATGTAAAAAATGTTTAAAATGAAAAAAACGCGATTTTACTTCCCTTAAACACTCGTATAATAAAAAGTTTTAATAAAAAATTTCGTACAATTTTATAAAAATAAAATGTTTATATAAACAGAAACTCTGTGTGTTTTATTCTTACATTAAAAATAAAAAAAAATCTATTAAAACAAAATTTTAAAATATAAAAATAATAAAAATAAAAAGTATCAAAAACAAAAATAAAAATTATTGAAAGAAAATACATAATGTTTACTAAATAGATGAGTTAAAACATTAAAGGCAGAAAGTTAAAGCAGTAAAGCAGAAAGTTAAAGCAGTAAAGCAGAAAGTTAAAGCAGTAAAGCAGAAAGTTAAAGCAGTAAAGCAGTAAAACAAAAGCATACTAATCCCCTAGGTGTTAGGTAATAACACATCTATTGATTTACTGATTTACTGCTTTAAGGTATGTAAAGTATATGTTTTTAATAAAATTTCGTACAAATTGTTGAGTAAAAAATGAATAGACGCACCTATATCCGTAGGTGAACTTTATGAAATTGATAATTTGATATCATATTGGTCGGAAAGCGCGGTCAATATTTTGGCGTCTGCGGAATCTGACCGAAGTATGGTGGATGAGATATAGACGCCTGCGGGGCGCGCGGCGGCGATCTCCGCGGAAAAGCGCCTGCGGGCGCACGCGGCCGGCCGGTTTCGCGGAGGGGCTGACCTGGTACGCGGATCTGAACTTTTTGCGGTCACGTTCTTCAAATGTGTAAGCCTTAGATATTATATTCTGCCATGCTATAAGTGTTATAAAAATACTAAACTCATAGTAGGAAGCATTCTTAGCAGATTGTAATATACACCATTCGATTCCTCTATACCTTATAACCTGGTAGACACCCATATAAGGGCTATTCTAGGCTCAGGGGAGGCTAAGAAAGGCTTGAAAAAAGTGGCACTCAGGTTGGGAACTATGTGGCACTCACTTGGCCACTAAATGTAAAATTGTATTGTGGCACTCCACTTGGCACTCATGGCACTTCACTTGGCACTCAATTGTCACTCACCTGGCACTCATATGCGAATACTCATTAGAACACTAATTAGAACGATCACTATTTTTTTTTTGATACTCTTACGGTGATTGGAAGCTATTGAAGCGACGGAGCTTCAGAGTTTGAGCAATATGATGCTGAGGCATCAAAATTGTACCCGTAGAATACAAAAGGGTTGGGCCGTAAAATTAGGGATGGACTAAAATAGGGTGGCGTCAAAATTGAACCCATGGAAGACCAAAAGGGTTGGTCGTGTGTTTGTACGTCGTGAATAAGTGTAAATGTAAGTGCAAAGTATCATAGTGAAATGTGTGTATAAGTATTAAGTGTGTTGTGGTGTTGTGTGTGTGTGATGTGTGTTGTGTCGTTCTAGTTAGGATAAAGATCCATTACATACGTTCAAATAGGAAAACGAGAATATGTGACCGGGTGGGCCACGAGTGGGCTTATAAAAAATTTAGCGTGCGGCCAAAATGACCATGGTATATGGGCAAGTCAAGGACCTAAATATCATGGTAGAACAAGGTTAAAGACATCAAAAAAGGGCTAAGCCCCTAAAAGGAAGGACAATAAATTACCGTGGGTCAAAATTGACCATGAACGGACAAAAAATTAACGGGGGTCAAAATTGACCCATGGCTATCTGTCACAGGCTTTGGTAGCAAAGGGTGAAGGACAAAAAGGTTTTAAAGTTACATCAAAAAATAGGGCTAAGCCCCTAAAAGAAGACGAAAATTACCGTGGCAAAAATTGACCCATGCGTCGAAAAATAATTAGGGGGGTCGTAAAATAGGGTGCAATACGTACAAACGGTGCTTACGCAACCGTTTGGCGCAACCTTCTTCGAAGGGGTTGCAAAAAAATTAGGGGGCAGTTGCCGAAAAAATTAGGGTTGCCAAAAAAAATTAGGGTTGCCCAAAATTAGGGCTGCCAAAAAATTAGGGTTGCCAAAAAATTTGGGTTCTCAAAAAATGTCAAGGTCAAAAAGGTCAAGGTCAGTCAAGGTCAAAAAAGGTCAAGGTCAGTCAAGTCAAGGCCAAAAAGGTCCAGGGATGGTCTAGGTCAAGTGTTTCGGTTATAGGTTCAGGTAGGTGTGGTTCAAGGTCCACGGTGGTCCAAATATGGACCGTCGTGCGGAATCCATCCCCATACCAAATAGTCCATAGTAGTGTTTTTTTTAATGTAATTATGGGTTCCTTTATTGCTTTAAAATAAATGTTTTTAATATTGTTTTGTTTGAAAAGGGCTTAAAAATAACTTTTACATGTGAAATAGAGAGTGAAATAAATAAACTAATATATATATATATATATTATATATATATATATTATATATATATATAATTAATTATATATTATATATATATATATATATATATATTAATATATATATATATATATATATAGTTTATATATATATAGGTGGGCATGATCCGTTACTCTTTCAACTAACGGAACTTATCTTTTTGAAGTAACGGAAGTACGAAACCTTACATTCCTTTTATATAATGGCACTGAATAAGTTCCATTATTTTTTTTCCTCCATTTACTTTTTAGTCTGTTAGATTTTGTCTTGACTTTCTTGAATGTTGATAGTCCAATTGACACCCCAGTAAGCTAAAACAATTATTTTATAATATATATATATATTATATATATAATATATATTATATATATATATATTATATATAATATATATATATATATATATATATATATATATATATAAAGAATTAAGGGGAAATCTTGCATAGAATAATGAATAGGGATGGTTATTTCGTAACTGATGAAATGATGTGACTAGAGTGTGGTTTGGGAAACACTTCGAAAATCTAATTAAACATTGCAGTTAATGAAGAGCGGTAGAAGCTAAATGTGTGGAAGTTTGATGTGTGCAAAGGGAAAAGGTTTTGGGGGCATGAGTGTCTTATGTAAGGAGGAGAGGTAATAGTTTAGAGCGAGAAAGTTGAAGATTGGTTAATCTGGAGGTATAGAGAAAATTATGGTGACATAATGATCAAGAACGGATAACAATATAGTGATTTGATGGATTTGGAAATTTATATACAAAGTGTTTATGAATGATATAGTTCTGAGGGATTGAATCCGAGAGCAAATAATAGTACACTTATATAAGGGTAAGGGAAGATAAAGGTACCTGTAGGAATTATATAGTTTATTAAGTGTAGTAGAGAAGAATATATACTGGTATTTTGGTCAAAAGAATTGCGTCAAGTGACTGAAGGACTGATTTTGAGGAGGAACAAAGTGCGTTTAGAAAGTGGTAGAGGATGTTGTGTATCAAATCTTTCCGTCTTAAAAGAAATGGAAATGAAACAATTGGAAGAGGGAAGTAAGAATAAAGAGGAATTTAGGAAGTAGGGATAAAAAGATGAAATTTGATTAAATAGGGGAAGCTCTATGCAGGTTGCTATGATTATCGGTTAGTTGGTGGTAAACTTTCTGAATGAAAATCAAAAGTATGTTTTGCGATAGTAAAGCTGTTAAGAATAAATGGAGTTTGGAAAGTTGATTGTTTTATATTAATGATGAGTTGAGGCAGGAACTGGCTATATCTTCTTGGTTATTCAATTTGTATATGGGATGGGTTATGAAAGAATTAGATGTGTGGGTGGAGGGGATGATGTTAGTATGATGGAGAATGGAAAGAGAGTGGAGGGTGCCCTACCTGATTATATGCAGATGATTTGGTTTTGTGTGGCGAATCTGAGAGAGTTTGAGGATGATTGGGTATATATATATATATTTATATATATTATTTATATATTATATATATATATATATATTATATATATATATATATATATATATATATAATACTATATATTATATATATATATATATATACTAATATATATGTGTGTGGTGTGGTGATGTATGTGTATATGTGTTAAAAAGGAGGGTTTGAAAGTAAAATGTAGATAAGTATGATAAGGATATGGTTGTGAGCGAGGACAGCCCTCAGTGTGAAGTTATGTTAGATGGTGAGAGGCTGGAAAACAAATGTCTGAGTTTATATAATTTTATAAATATTTTGGGTGAAAAGGAACGGATGATGCAGAGATTTGTTTCTGTTAGCAGGAAAGTGTGAATCGTAATAAGGTGGTGGTGCAATTAAAATCGTTGCTGGCTGTAAAGGGACTAAGTGTTGAGTAGCGCATAGGGTTTTACAGTAATGTTGCGTAATTTTTTAATAATAATTTGATAATGTTGAAATTTAAAATATACACAAACCCAAATTACCTAAGATCCGTAATTAATTGTCATAGTCGGGAAATCTAAAGTAACGGAGTAACCAGCACTTTGTTACTTTTCTTTTCACAAAAATGGAATAATGATAACGGAACTACTTTTTTCCGCAGATAACAGCAGTGAGTAACGATATGGAAACTACCTTTTTGAGAAACATATATATATATATATATAATAATTATAATATATATATAATATATATATATATATATATATATATATATATATATATATTATATATATATATATATATATATATATATTATATATTATATATATTATATATATATATGAAATTAAAAAAAAAGTTTTGCTAAAAAAAAAGGTTATTAAAACATGTAGATGTTGTTCATATTGTAGCTACGGAAAATACCTTATTTTTTTAAATTTTTTCTCTATATGGAAAATTTCTGAGTGGACATGATACAAGTTCTACAAAATATTTACATTATTGATAATACAGAGGGCCAATAAATTCTTCATAGTAGCACTGTGGATAGGTGGCACAGGGGGCACAAGAAAATTAAGAATAAAGCATACCATCTTGACATAAGGAATCATTCATTCAGCAATAGAGTTGTTAATTTTTGGAATGGTTTGCCACAGGAGGTGGTTGAGTGCAACTTATTGGCAACATTTAACAAAGGATTGGAAAGGTATATTGATGGTTTGGGTATAATATAGAATATTTTGACTAAGCCAAGTTGCGGGTTACAGTAGTACAGTACAGTAGTTATTAGAGTTAAACTGCATGTTTCCGACTATAGCAAAGTTATCAAAGCTTGTAGTGTGGTTAGCATGTACTTTAGCTATAGTTTTTCTTTAGTGGTAAACTTTGTGTATATTATATAAGTTACTGACAAACCCTAGGGTGCTCTGTGATTTTGGATGTGCATGTTGACTGGGAGAGTCTCGATAGGCCCATGTGGTTTCTTCCTGTCTATATTTCTAATGTTCTAAACATTTACAATAACTGTCAATCAACCATTAAAATATAAAACTTCAAATAATTTTGATATCATTTTTGTTAATTAAAAGTTTCTAGTTTTAGTACAGTAATTTATTCAAAAAGACACAGGAACTAAATTATTACCTTATTTTCATCTTTGTATGGTAATTCTTAAGATTTATGGTCCATATTCTCATTTTCATAATTTTTCCAAAAAAAAAAAATTTATTTTATTAGGAATTTATTAGTAGTAGTAGTAGTAGTAAATATATCATATATATATGGTCAATGATCATAAACTTTATTTTAAATGCAAATGCATGGCAAATGAGCATTTGTCTAAGATTTTCCTCACATTGTGAGTGCTGAGAATATACCAGTACCAATCATAGGTTAGGAAATACAAGGAACAGAGCTTCCTGTAGTAAGATGTTCATGTTCTATACTTTTGTATCTTAAATATTTAGTGCCAAATCTTATGAATTTTAATAATACTATTATAAAATAGTATTATTAAAATTCATAAGATTTGGCACTAAATATTTAAGATACAAAAGTATAAAACATGAACATCTTACTAAAGGAAGCTCTGTTCATTGTATTTCCTAACCTATGATACTGGTATATTCTCAGCACTCACAATGTGAGGAAAAACTTAGACAAATGCTCATTTGCCATGCATTTGCATTTCCAATAAAGTTTCAAAATTGAACAATTGCTTTGTTTACTACTACTACTACTACTACTAATAATAAATTCCTAAAATAATTTTTTTTTTGTGGAAAAATTATGAAAAGGAGAGTATGGGACCATAAATCTTAAGAATTACCATACAAAGATGAAAATAAGGTAATAATTTAGTTCCTGTGTCTTTTTGAATAAATTACTGTACTAAAACTAGAAACTTTTAATTAACAAAAATGATATCAAAATTATATGAAGTTTTATATTTTAATGGTTGATTGAGTTATTGTAAATGTTTAGAACATTGGAAATATAGAAAGGAAGAAGCCACATGGGCCTATTGAGACTCTCCCAGTCAACATGCACAGGGCCGACCTATAAGCTAAAAAAGCTATAGCTTAGGGCCCCGAGGTATAGGGGGTCCAAAAATTTAGATACGAAACGATAAAATAAAAGAAAAATATATAAAATAAAGTTAATAAACCCTACGGGCAATATATATATATATATATATATATATATATATATATATATATATATATATATATATATATTTATATATATATATATTTTTTATTTTTTAATTTATAATGTTATTCTGATCAGTGAATTTGGATATAAGCTAACAAACAAAGATCATATGAAGAATGGATATTCGACGCAGTCGGCTCGTATGAAGATATTCGGCGCAGTCGGCTTGTATGAAGATTTTCTTCCATAGTTCAAGAAGGAATGGATCAACACCAAATAACGTCCGGTAGCTCAGCGGGAGAGCACTCGCCCAACTAAGCGAGAGACCCAGGTTGCGTCACTGGTCGGGCGTAAGAGTGTGAGCTGTTCTTTCTTGACTCCGTCCTGGTTCAGACTTAAAAATTGAGCACACCCCCTCCTAGATTAGGGCTCTGCCCGTGAGCGGCGGTGTAACTAAAAAAATATATATAATAATAATTGAAAGTATTGTATTATAGATAGAATATAATATATATATATATATATATATATATATATATATATCATATGTAGGGCGACAAGGGCTTAGCAACCCGGTCTTTCCTTCTGCCTTGTATACTCTGGATCAGCGTTGAAATCTTTATGGCCTAGAAGCAAGATCCTCTGGAGAGCTCTGGGAGAAAGAGTTTTGAAGGCCTAATGGGAAAAAAAAAAAAAAAGAAAAAGAACAAGAACAAGAACAAGATGCTAGTTCTACTGAAAGGGCGAAAACCCTAAATGAGAGTGTTTAACTCGAGGACTGGCGTCGGTAACCATTGCGCCGAGAAATGGTTTTTTATGAGTGCCCTTTGGGGTTTAAGAGTTTCGGGCCAGAAGAAGAATAGCTGTACCAACTGACAGGGTGAAAGCCCTTTCTGGGAGTTGTTAGAGATTATATATATATATATATATATATATATATATATATATATATATATATATATATATATATATATATATATATATATATATATATATATCATTAAGAATTAAGAAACCCTAAAAATACTCTCTCTCTCCCTCTCTCACACACACACACACAGTTTGCTGCCAGCGATCGTAAGATTTTTTTCTGATTTACCTTGCCAAAGCAGCCAAACGTACCAATGATTCTGCCTCTTTTTTATTTCAATAAATGATTAATTAATTATTATTATTTTTTTTTTTACTTTATAAGTATGTTTTGTCTCCTGAATTCAAAAATATATTCATTGTGTGAGCGTAGTCAGGGCCGGATTATTTATTTATTTATTTATTTGAAATATTGGCAACTAGATTCTTATCGTACTTACGTCTTGCTGAAAAAGTGCAGACAAAACGATTGTTTTTCACAGTAATGAATAAAATCTGATCTGATAAGGTGATTCTGTGTTAACGTTTTTTGAATGTTTTAGTGTTAACTACTGGTTACCCTTTCTTTCCCTCATAAATTTTTAATATTTTTTTTAACAATTTTTAAAGCATTTTTCGTACTTTTAGGTGATACTAACAAGGCGTAAAGAATTAGTTACATAATTTTAAATATCTTACGCAGGAGCTACTTGTCAAATGCTAAATTTTAAAAATCACAGAATACATATTTTTCATATAAAAACCTAAAATATCATTTCATCAGTGCATGCGTTTAATATATATATATATAGTATATCTATATATATATATTATATATATACTATATATTATATATATATATATATATATAATATATATATATACTATATATAATAATTATGTAGTGTTCTGACCCTTTTTTTAAATAATCAATGTAAAAAAAGTAGAAACATTTACACGAAACAAATATATATATATTACTATATATAATACATTTATATATATATATATATATATATATATATATATATATATATATATAATATATATATATATAATATATATATATATATATATATATATATATATATATATATATATATATATATATATATATTATATATATATATATATATATATATATAATATATATATATATATATATATATATATATATATATATATATATATATATATACTATATAATATATATTATATTATTAATATATATATATATATATATATATATATATATATATATTAATTCTTTTTTACAGATATTTCCCGTTTGCTTTTGCTACTATATTAATTATAAAATTTTTTTTCCTAAGGTTTCCTGAAATGTCATTTAGAGTTTATAAAAGTGGAGCTCAAAAAAGAAAGGAGAAGCAGAAAGCTGAAGATACGCTTAGCAAATTGCCAAAATTAGATAGCTTCTTTACAAAGACAGATAAGGGGCATGAGTCGCCTGATTCTGGTGAACCCAACGCCAGTATCACAGCGGGTCCCTCATGTGATACTGATATCCGTCCCATTTCTGATACAGAACCTGGTACATTTAGTTCTATAGAATCTGCTTCAATGATTGAATCAAGAAGAATTCAGATTGACCAACAAGAGAGTACTAGTAGTACGAACAGAGAAGATCCAACCTCAAAAAACAAACAGAATGATGTTGGACTATGGGGTGATTTAAGCAAAGATGACATCGTATACTGGGTAGAAAAAGGTCCGTCAGAGTGTCAACACTCAGATGGTTCATTTGAAAAGTCAAAGAGGTGTTATGCAAACCAAGACAGATATTGTTCAAAGAGTTTCTTCTATCCCAAACGGGCTAACGGTGAAAAATACTGCAGAGAATGGTTAGTATATTCACCAGAAACTGGTCGTGTATACTGTTTTGTGTGCAAACTCTTTTCAAATGGATTTTCTGATTGGCGCAACACCTTTTTAATTCAAAATCATGAAAATTCTGAAGACCATAGAACGTCTTCAGTAGCATATC
>JABUQX010029185.1:0-5000 GCA_015478945.1 Trachelipus rathkii | reverse complement strand
TATATATATATATATATATATATATATTATTATTATTATTATTATTATTATTATTATCTTCCTTCTTCCTCCCCAAGACTGGGGTAAGGTGCGTGACATGAATCGGAAAAGAAAAGTAGTAGAGAATATGACACAAGTCGAAAAAAGAAAGCCCAGCCTTACTGCCCCCTCTATACCTATTAAGTGAGAACTCGTCGACTCAGAAAATCCACCCTAAGCTTCATGGACCGCGACGGACCCTAACTATGGATATCGTCAAGTGTAGGGTTCATCCTTTGACCCAGGTGGGCCAAAACTATGCCCCCTCACCAAAACTCCTCCATTCACTTCAATTATGCACCTTTATTCTCGCCTTTGCCAAACTCACCACCTCCTCCTTCAGACATACGTTCACTGACTCAATCCACTTTTTTATTTGGTCTCCCAGCCGGTCGATTTCCCAACACACTCACCAATATACATCTGCTTAACCAACCGACTGTCATTAATGTTTCCATATGACCAAACCCATCTCCACACGACTTTCATTTATTCTCTCATTTACACACTTTCTTCACACACATAACTCTCTAATACGTTCATTTCTCATTTTATCAATTCTTTTCCACACCTAACACGCCCTAAGATTTGTCCATGCTGAACAACTTGACTTTTAGATCTATACCACTATTCAGACCATAGTTCTCACTACTAATACATTAACACAGGTAACAACATACCCCTCATGTAAGACCCTATAGCACCAAGACTTAGTCCCTTTTACTCCACCAACGATTTACATTGCACAGCAAACCTTCCTATACCATTCCATAACACCTCTCTGTATCATCGTTCTTTTCATCCAACTATATAATAAATATTAAACTCAGACACTTTGTCCAGCTGCTCACCAATTATGCAAACAGAACTTCACACCGACGACTGTCCTCACTGACAACCATAACCTTACTGTTATCTACGTTTACTTCAAACCCTTTCTTTACACAACCCTGCCAAACTCCCTCTAATCAATCCCCAAACCTTCTTCAGATTCGCCCCAACAAAAAAGATCAATCGCATTATGATAAGTAGGGTGCCCCTCAACTGTCTCCTCTATTCTCCAACATTCTAACACCTTCCCCTGCCTCCCCTTTCTTTCATACCCCAATCCATATAACAAATTGAATAACAGGAGACATAACACACTCCTGCCTCACTCCGCTATTAATATTAAGCCAATCACTCAACTCCATTTATTTCTACACACGCTTCACTATCGTCATCATATATTTTTGATTCTATTCAAAGCCTACCACCAACACCCATATATCACTAACACTGCCATAAGAGCTTCTCTATATTAATCCTCATCAAATATCGGCCTGTGGCAAATCCATGAAATCTTATATATATAATATATATATATAATATATATATATATATATATATATAATATATATATATAATAATATATATATATTATATATAATAATATAATATATATAATATATTATATATATATAATATATATATATATATATATATATATATATATATATATATATATATATATATATATATATATATATATATATTTATACTTCTTCTTCATCTACCTTTTGCTCCCCAAGACTGGGGGTAAGGTGCGTAAGTAGTAGGAGGGTGATATTGGACGTGTTGGTCATTTTGACCACAGGTGTCAGGAACCTACCTGAGGCTTTTTGGCTCCAATTTTTACCATGCCTTTTGACCTTTTTGGCTTGACCTTTTTTTTGAGCCCCAATTTTTTACCTGACTTGACCTTTTTGGCTTGACTTTTTTGGGCCTTTAACCTTTTTTCGACCAAACCCTTTGGTCTTCCATGGTCATTTTTGGCCCACGTATTTTTCGGCCACCCTAATTTTTTGAGAACCCTAATTTTTTGGGCACCTAAAATTTTTTGAGAACCCTAATTTTTTGGCAACCCTAATTTTTGCAACCCTTCGAAGAAGGGTTGCGAAGAAGAAGGGTTGCGCCAATCGGTTGCGTCAGCAACCGTTGTACGTATTACCCCCTATTTTACCCCCCCTAATTTTTCGACCGTGGTTTCCATGTTTTTGCCCACGGTAATTTTTGGTAACCCTTTAGGGCTTAGCCCTTTTTTGATGTCGTTAACCTGTTTTGACCATGGATTTTCCGACAACACTTTGGGTCTTCCATGGTCATTTTAGCCCACGGTAATGTTTTTGGTCATCCGTGGGTTCAATTTTGGTCCACGTATTTTTGGCTACCCTTTTGGTCTTCCATGGGTCATTTTTTGCCCACGGTAATTTTTGATCTTCCTTTAGGGGCTTAGCCTATTTTGATGTCTTTACCCTTGTTTGACCATGATATTCGGCCTTAACCTTGCCAAACATGGGTCATTTTTTGCCCACAGTAATTTTTTAGGGCGCCCCTTTAGGGGCTTAGCCCCTTTTTTGTTGTTTTGGCCTTGATATTTCGACCTTGATATTTAGTCCCTTGACTTGCATTATACCATGGGTCATTTTTGACCCACGTCAATTTCCTGGCCACTCGTGATCACCCGTCACATATTTTCGCTCCTAAACTTTGAAACGCATGTATGGAATCTACTCCTAACTTGACACCCTTACACACATACACACACAACACACACACACCACACGCACCACACACACCACAACACACACAACACATCTTTACAACCCAATTCACTAATGAACAGCTTAATTACACACATTCACTATGACACTTTACACTCACCCATAACACTTACAATTTAACACTTATATCAGTACAAACACACCTGCCAACGCCTTTGGTCTTCCATGGGTTCCAATTTTGACCGCACGGTAATTTTTTTTTTGTCCTTCCCTTTAGGGACTTAGCCCTTTTTTTGATGTCTTAACTTTGTTTGCCCATGATATTTCGCCTTTGACCTTACCATATACCATGGTTCCAATTTAGGGGGGGGGGGGGTGGGTGGAGACCAACGCTAACTTGATGGCTTTGAAGGTTCCCAATCACCGTAAAGAAGTATCTAGTGAATGTTCTATTAGTGTTCTATGATTATTCTATGATTGCCAGGTGAGTGCCAGGTGAGTGCCACGTGAGTGCAAGTGAGTGCAATGAGTGCCAATATGAGTGCCATGAGTGCCAAGTGGAGTGCCACATAGTGCCACAGTGAGTGCCACATAGTGCCAACTGAGTGCCACTTTTCAAGGCCTTTTCTAGCCTCCCTGAGCCTAGAAATAGGCCTAATATGGGTGTCTACCTAGGTAATAAGGTATGAGGAATCGACTGGTGTACATTACAATCTGCCTAGACATGCTTCCACACTATGAAGTTAGTAATTTATTTTAAACTTATAGCATCGACTGAATATATATCTAAAGAGCTACACATTTGAGAACAGTGATCGCAAACGTTTCAGAGTCCGAGTCCGCGTCCGCAGGTCAGCCCATCCGCGAAACCGCCGCCGGTGCGCACCGCAGGCGCAAATATTCCCCGCCCGGCCGCGTGCGCGCCGCAGGCGCATATTTTCCGCGTACCGTCGCCTGCGTGCGTCCCGCAGACGCAAAATTCCTGCGTGAACGAAAAATATGATATCAATGTAAACTTTTCAAAGAATTCGTTTCAAATATACTATGAGTCATTCATTTTTCTACAATTGTACGAAATTTTAATAAAAACATATACTTTTAACATACCTAAGCAGTAAAGCAGTAAAACAACAGAGGTGTTATTACCTAACACCAGGCGGATTACGTATGCCTTTGTTTTACTGCTTTACTGCTTTAAAACTTTCTGCTTTACTGCTTTAACTCATGTTTTACTGCTTAACTTTCTGCTTTACTGCTTTAACTTTTGCTTTTACTGCTTTAGCTTTCTGCTTTACTGCTTTAAACTCACATACATTACATACCTTAAAAGCAGTAAAGCAGTAAAAAATAGAGGTTTTACCTAACACCTAGGGGATTAAGTACGCTTTTGTTTTACTGCTTTACTGCTTTAACTTTCGCTTTACTGCTTTAACTTTCTGCTTTACTGCTTTAACTTTCTGCTTTACTGTTTTTAACTCATATATTTATTTACCATTATGTTTTTCTTTTATATTTTTTATTTTTGTTTTATTACTTTTTTTTATTATTCTATTTTATTTTTGTTTTTAATACTTTTTTATTTTTAATTTGTAATGTAAGAATAAAACACCAGAGTTTTCTGTTTTTAACATTTACTTTTAATAAATTGTAACGAAATTTTTTTAAAACCTTTTTTAATAAAAGATTTTTAAGGGAAGTAAAATCGCGTTTTTTCATTTTAAAGCATTTATTACATAATCAGAAACTATAAAATCATTGACATACAAATTTTAGCATCAAATATATTTACAAATTTATTAAAACATACATTATTTAAAAAACATAATAATGAAATAAATACAATAGACTCCACACAAATTAGAATATAAGGGTTTTGAACTGGGTAAGACATAGTTTTTACACAGCTTACATTATTATATTTAAAAATAAGGTAATAAAAAAATAAAATTGATTATTCAATTATAAATTTTTAAGTTCAAAGAATCAATTATGTGAACAGTATCGTTTTTTTGCTCTATAAACGGAAATCCAATGGCCTGTTGAGGTGATGTGACGAGGCAATGTATTTGAATATGAGGCAGGTATCCTTCTCCAACTTTACAGAGTTTATTTCGTTAATAGCGAACACGCCTAAAAAGCGAGTTTCATTTTTAAACACCGATTTTATTTCCTCTTCATTCATCTTTAATAATTCAAAAGTACGTTGCGTACTCTGTCAATTTCAATGAGTTGAGGATGCTCAAGATAGATCACTACAGTGATGGGTGATTGTAGAATCGTTCCAAAAGAGAGATTTAGTCCTAGGGTGCCCTTTCTCAAAATGTTTAAATGATAGGCGTTACAAGCTGAAAGGTCTGCAGTAAGATCATAGGCGTATAAATTACTATTCTTTGCGTATTCTTCAAGATTTAAACCTGT